>WNWK01005749.1:0-115392 GCA_009830355.1 Cherax destructor | reverse complement strand
TTCTTCAGGTATTGTAACCCCCCATTTTAAGGGATTCATATAAAATTTAAAAATTTCCATATATCCCAACTTTACAATATATTTAAACGATTCAGTGACCAACACCAGTTCTCAATCTGCTTAATACCATGATCTTGATCCTAGATGAAAGGGCACGAAAGCGATTTTTAAAGGGGGCCCTTTAAAAGGGGGGAAAAAAAAAATTAAACCCAAAAAAAAATTGGGGGGAAAATAATATTTTTTACCAAAAATATATAATTCTGGCTATATGTTGATGTAATCAGCTTATTTTATCATATTTCTAAGTATGTTTTTCCAAAGATGAAATTTCTTTTTTTTTCCAATCAAGGCCTGTTGACAATTAGATTTTTTTTGGTTGTTTTTTTTTACCCCAAAAATAACGATTTTGATGATTGGTTTCATTCAAAAACCCCACATGGAAAATTTCCTGTGAGGACTAGTGGGGAGATGGTGCCTGAGCCGGGGGGGCTGTCAACAAAGTACTCTGTTCATTGCATGTAACCCGAAGAGTCCAGTTTTTTGCTTTTAAAATTTCCCCGGGGGAAAATATAGCAATTAAAAAACGTCAATCACCAATCAAATACTAATCAAAATATATGTAACCCCAGATTACAATGGATTAAAGACATGTTCTATGACAATGTTAAATATATGTTAGAAAATTTTAAAAGCCAAAAAAGGGAAATTTTTTGGAAGACACGTTCAAAAAACCCCCTTTCAAAGGGGAAAAAGTAGTGTAATGAAAGTTTTTTTCTCTTGTTTTTAAAAAAAATTTTTTTAAAGATCAATGGGTTTTGCTGTAGATTAGTAGACATCAACTACTGAAAGAGTCCTCCTCCTGAAAACCCCCAGTGTAAAATTTAAAAACTTGTAACTGTTTTACCCCTGGAAAATTGTTGTTTTTTTTTTTCCCCACATCTACTTAAACTTAGTTCATACAAAAATGCATCCAATGTTTGGAATACACAACCATCCGAGTTTTTTTGTTTTCATTATATTTCTTATTTTCATTTTCCTTTTTCTCCTCAGGGGGAAAAAAAAAAATTCTTTTCCCCAAAAAAATACCTGTCAAAGTTTTCGAAGGGGGGGGGGGTAGTACCCCTCTCCCGTTTTAATAAAAATTTTTAAACAAAATAACATTTTAAAGTAAGACGTTTGAATGTGTGTGGATGAAAGAAGCTGGGTGTCTTAGCTCTAAAGAAGCAAAGTTTAAGAGGTAGAATATTTTTAATAATGAGAAATAAGAGATCAAGGCAGGTGTATCAGATAGAAAAGAGGGGAAATATAAATACATAAATTCAAGGATTATATGCATTAAAATAATGGTCATACGTAAAACGTTGGTTATATTAAGTGTTTATGTGCATGGAAATGAGAGGAGTCTAGTGGAGAGAGATTTTAGATGTAATAAAATGTCTTGAAAGTTTTCAACTCCATGAGAATGTAATTGTTGTGGGGAAATTAATACTAAAGTGGGAGAAACTGTTGTAGAAGGCATAGTAAGTACGTTTGTGGTGCCATGGGTAAATGAAATTGGGAAGCCTTTAATTGAACTTAGTATTGAAAGAGGATAGGTAATATGTAACACTTATTTTAAGAAAAAAAAAAGAGTACATTAGATAAGATATAGGGTGAAACGACAGCAGTTTGTTAGACACAGTATTGGTAAATAAAAGACTGAAGGATAAACTTCGAGATTTAATCATTATTGAGTGGCAACAAATATGTAAGGTCATTATTCATTCTAGCTACAGAAAGAGTAAGGAATAGATGGGGTTCAAAGAGAATGTCATCATTCAGTAAGAGAGAAGTGAGAGTTTATAAATAAATAAGGATATAGGGTAAGAAATAAGCACCTGTTGGAAAAAAGATGGGTTGCGAGAATAAATGCTACGAGGAAGATGTCGAAGGGGTAGGAGGTAGACTTAGTGTGTAACAGATGTTTGTTGATATAAGAGGGTGCATGTGAGGAAGGCAGCGATTGGTGGAGTGATGAGGTAAAGATAGTGATAAGAGAAAAAGTTAGCATATGTAATATAAGCAGGGTGGAGTATGTACAGGTAAAAGAAAGTTGAGAGTGTGGTAAGGGTATGTAACAGAAGAGCAAATAAGAGAGTGAGCGCTAAAACCAAAATAGCAAAGTGCATATATGGGGAGATGAAGGCATTGGTAAGATGGAGTTAATATTTTTAAGAGCTGCTAAATGTTAATGAAGGAGGAGGCAGTGATTTGTGGAAGGAGGTACAGTATAACATCTTTAGGAATGAGGAAGACCAGATGCGAGTTGGGGAGGGTGTGAAGCTCTAGGTTGGATTAAAGGGGAAAAACGCAACTGAGATTGATGGGATTAAGACAGAAACGTTGAAAGCAGGTGGTGACATAGTTTTGGAATAGTTGGTGCATTTGTTTAATAAATATATGAAATGGGAAGGTACCTAGTGATAGGCAAAAGGGGCGTACATAGTTTCTTTATATAAAGGAAAAGGTATGAAAGAGAATGAAAGAATTATAGGGTAATAAACCTGTTGAGTGTACAAGGTAAAGGTGCAAAGTTGAGTTATTATTGAAAGAATTAAGGGCAAGTCGAAAAGCAGGATTACAATGCACAAGAAAATATCAGGAAGGGTATGGGATGTGTAGAGCAAGGTATACATTGAAGCAAATAAGTGAAGAATATTTTGATACAGGTAAGCAATGGTCGTTGGATTTATTGTTATGGGAACTATATGGCAGATGTTTCAAGTGTATGGAATAGGTGGTAGGTTACATATAAGCAGTTTAAATATTTTATTAGGATATGAAGGCTTAGGTAAGGTATTTAGGAGAGGAGATCATTTTCAGATAATTTAGACCTTAGACAGGGATGCGTGATGTTACCATGGTTGTTGATCATATTGGTAGGTGGAAGAGTAAAAGAAATGAATGCTACGGTTTTGGCAAGAGGTGTGGGATTAAAGATTTAGATTCTAATACAAAGTAGGATTTGTTAGTTTTTGTTTGTAGATAAATGGTTCAGAGAACCGACAAGTTGATAAATTAGAGACATGTGCAACACTTGGGTGATGAAGCCACTATGGCGAAACGTTTCCTCAGTAAAGATATCCAAGTGTTGCACATGTCTAATTTATCAACAGTTATTTTCACCAATGACACTGTGCTTTTGGAAGATTCTGAAGAGAAGTTACAAGGGTCAGTAAACGAATTTGAAAGGTTATGGAAAAGGAGCAAGGTGATGGGAGTAACATAAAAAAAATTAGGTAATTAAGGATCGAATTTCAGACTGGAATCAGTGAATATTGAGGAAGTGAATGTGTTTATTTTGAATGGACTTTGCGCGGACAGGTAAAAGGTGGTTTGTGCACTGAGGCATCTCTGAAGACAAAGCACATTATTTTTAGAGGCAAAAAGGGGTGTGTCAGAGTACAGTAATATAAACACTCCTACACGGATGTGAAGCATGAGTTTTAAACGTTGTAGCTCCCAGACATGACATCTCCACCTGAGGCAGTGGAGATGTGTCTCAGAGCAGTTTTTGGTATGAATATTATGCAAAGAATTCATTGCTTGGAGATTTAAAAGTATTTAATGTGCTTTGGACATTTAGTGGGAATTTGAAAAAAACAATAGGATGACTTGAGTGTGCATAAATGTGTATTGGAAAAAAGGATGGGTAGTAGTCACCCTAGAAAATGTTGGAGGGAGGGGGCAAAGGAGGTTTTGAATGCGTGGAGCTTGGACTTCCAACAGGCCAGTATGAGCAAGCTAGATAGGAGTGAGTTTAGGCAAATGGTTTTATGATTTGACGTGCTGTTGGAATGTAATCAAGTTAACATTTATGAAGCGATTCAGGGAAACTGGTAAGCATGGCTTGAGTCCTGGAGATAGGAAGTACAGGGTCTGTACTTTGAAGGATGGTCGTGGATATTGCAGTTTAGAGGGGCTTCTGACCTGTAACTAATGCTGCAACCTGGAAAAATGGTGATGACGTGAGTGATGTGAAAGGGTTTTTTCTTCTTAGTGTCTCGTTACCTCTGTTGGAGACGGCCGGTGCCTTAAAAAATCTTGGCTCTCCTACTGGCTTCTCAAAGCATCTGTCTGGCCTGGCCGAGTTGCAAGGGTAGAAGAGCTCTCGAAATTAATCTCAGTAATATAACTGTATCGATAAACACAATTTTAAATGACCCAGTGCAACCACATTTTACCAAGGGTGACCCAGAATCATCATATTTCAGCAACGAGTTTCCATGTGCTTTGGCGAATGATCAATTTCCACTCCATTCTGCATTCTGTTTCAGGGTGAGTGACCTGTGCTCTGTGCTCTGTGACCTGTGCTCTGTGCTTGTGGTGGTGGTGACAAAGGCAGCTGCTGCTCTACTGATCTTATTGGCAATCAACTAGAGCTGGAGAGTGAGTGTTGACGTAGTGGAGGGTGCTTTACCAGGGAGAAAGGGAGGAATGAAGAGGAGAGAGAAGAAAGGGAGGAATGAAGAGGAGAGAGAAGAAAGGGAGCGGCATGGAAGGTTGATATAGGAGAGACAAGTAAAAGATGAGAGAAATGGTGAAGGGGACAATACGGAGAGAAGGGAGAATACAGGGAAAGGGGGTGAAAGGAGGAAAATCGCGATGAAATGGAAAAATATATTAATAAAGAGGGAAGGGAAGAGAAATGCCTAAAGGGAGGGAGTGGAAAGGAAAAGAAAAGATAAGAGAAAAAGAAAAATGGCTAGAAAAGTGATACAACGAAAAAACAGGGAAGGAAATGCAAAAAAATAATAGGAGAGTTCTATTGGAGAAGATAACATAATTATAGTGGACGGAAAATTTAAGGCGAAAGAACGTGAGTAAATTTAGAATTAGATGGAAAAAGGAATGTAAATGAGGAAGGTCAATAAGATAAAGTGGAATATATGGTATTGAGAGGGGAGAGGAGAACGCGCAGGAAGATAACAAAGAAGGGTGACAGGCAAGGAAACGATAACAGCAGAAAATAGATGAAGATAGTAGGAGATTATCAGACACAGTGTAAAGGTGAGTTTGTGCATATTTAAGAGGAGTGTTTATTTAGTCTGATCCTTTGTCTCTTTTTATTCTGTGTTTGTGAGACACAGTATGTGGTGTTCACTCAAACTTGTGTTTACAAGGATTTTGCCCAGATTTCTGAAGCTTCATTTTATACGTAATTCATCGTCATTACTGGATTATAACCTACTGAGTCCTATGGTATATCTTAAAATTATGTATGAAGCTCGACAAAACCTCTATCACATTCAGTAAATTCTAATCTGCTGTTTTTAAATTGAAAAAGTATTTCATAATATTCTTGTCCTCATCTGTGGTTTTTAACTTCCATCTATGTCCACTCATCCGTCTTATGAATTCATCTGAATATTTTTCCTCCTCCTCTTCCGAGGTTGTCAGGTTCAGTTATTTTATTCTTTCCTCACAATGTACTGTCCTTAAAACTGAAACTAATATGCTTGCTAACCTTTAAATCATTTAATCGTTTGACCAATTAATATATATATATATATATATATATATATATATATATATATATATATATATATATATATATATACACATACAGTTGTACCTCAAGTTACGAGCTTAATTCGTTCCAGACGGGTATTCAAGTGCCGATAACGAAGGAATTTTTCCCATAAGAAATAATGAAAATTAGATTAATCCATTTCAAACCCCTAAAAATACACTTACAAAAGCACCTACAAAAATACACTTACATAATTGTTCGAGTTGGGAACTGCTCGTAAGTAGAGGTACCATTGTATGTATATATATATATATATATATATATATATATATATATATATATATATATATATATATATATATATATTATTAACACATAGGCCATTTCCCACCAAGGCAGGGTGGCCCGACAAAGAAAAACTTTCATCACTCACTCCATCACTGTCTCGCCAGAGGTGCGCCCACACTACAGCTACAAAATTGTAACACCCCCTTCCTTCAGAGTGCCGGCATTGTACTTCCCATCTCCAGGAATCAAGTCCGGCCTGCCGGTTTCCCTGAAACCCTTCATAAATGTTACCTTGCTTACACTCCAACAGCACGTATTCCTAAAAACCATTTGTCTCCATTCGCTCCTATTTAACACGCTCACGCACGCTTGCTGGAAGTCGAAGCCCCTCGCACACAAAACCTCCTTTACCCCCTCCCTCAAACCTTTTCTAGGCCGACCCCTACCCCGCCTTCCCTCCACTACAGATGTATACACACTCGAAGTCATTCTGTTTTGGTAGGTTGGTAGACATTGTTGATATAAAGATGGCATATACAGTACACGAGGTGAGAGATACATGTCTAGTACATATTGTTACATCTTTGTCACTGATTATAATGCGAAAATCTCATCCAGCTCTTCCGAGCTGGTGCGCGTGCCCAGAATACAGCATGCATTACCCCTCTGAACAGCAGCGCTGAGTCGCTGGAACAGAAAACTAGCTGCCCTGGGATCCCTAGTTACCCTGTTGAGTCTTTTGCCCAGCTCCTTGAGGAACTTAGATGCACTCTTTCCCCATGAGCCAAGGGTCTCTAAGCCTATGGGAACAAACATATAATGATGGGCAAGTTCTCCATATTTTCTCGACTTCTGGGACTCCCTGAAGGTGGCAGCAGCCCCTCCTTCCTCCCTGGTGTACTGGAGATAGGTATCAGCCAAGGTAGATGCACATGTGTAGTCCCACACCACCTGCTTGCCGTCTGTCCAGGCTTGAAGGGTGATACCATCTGGACGCTTTTGGTTGCCATCAGATCTGCATAGTTGGGGTGGTTCCCTTACTGCTGGGCATCCGGCTGTTGTGAGGCTCCTCTTGATAATGTTATTAACCTCTTCATGTCTTGCAATCTTCCTCGGATTTACGACACACAAGACCATGGTACCCGAATCGGTCTGCTGCTTCACTGCCACAAATACACCTGTGTTCGGCGAGAATAGGGGCGGCAAGTCGAAGGGCAACACCAATGCGGATGGTCTGTGGGTCGAGGCGTGTGCCAAGGCTGGAGTTGGGAACAGCCAAAAGAAAGTCCCCTGCATGAGGAGCTCTCACTGCAAGTAGGCGGGCTCTATCCTTCCCTGACACACTCTGAAGCATTGCTGAGGCTATATTCTCTACTATTGGGCCATCCCAGTGCGACTGTTTGTAGTTGTTGGGGGAGCAGGCCTGGTTTCAGAGCCTGTTAGGTTATCCCAGATCCTGGCTCCATCAACGAACTTTTGGTCATGGATTCCAATCGTGTCCCTAAGATGTTAAGGGAGAATTGCTGCTACAAGCCCTCTGGATGCAATGCATGAAGACAGGAAAGCAGGTAGAGCAATCTGAGATGACTTGGGACACCAATGCCTCCTAGTCTGACTGGGAGTGTAGCTTGGTCCCACTGCCCATCTTCTAGAGTAAGGTTAAGTACTTTAGTAAAGATCTGCCTCAGGATACTGTCATATTCGTGCAGTATAGGATTATCATATGAAGGAGCACATCTTAGGAAATATGTCAACCTGGGCAGACTCAAGCATTTTGTGAGGAGGTACAAGGCATCATGGGTGTCAAGATTACCTATTCGTTGTTCCATTCTCCTCAATTCTTCCAGTTTCTTCCTGAGAATTGTGTCAATGGCATCTCTTCCCAGAGGTGCTCCAAGCAAGACACTATTAGTAGGGGCAATGACTGTTGCTCCTGGTAGTTTTGATAGCACTGCATCTATCACTTGTTGATTGACTGATATGATTTCACATTTGGATGGATTCAGGATGAGACCCATTTCCTGTCCCTGTGTCATCACCTGTGTAAGATCATCTACAAGGGACTCCTTTGTACCTGCTAGTGTGCCATCATCCAGGAACCAGATGTTTAGCTCACTGGTCAGTCTTACTGTGATTTCCCTAACTGCTATACAGAAGAGAAATGGTGCGAGAGGGTCCCCTTGCTGGACACCCTGTGATGATGTGATTTCATGCTCTCCAAACAGGAGCATTGATTCCTTGCTATATCCAGCTGAAACAAAAGGGAAGAGACCTGGAAAATGTTCTTGTACAGCTGCTAATACTACGTCCCTTTTCAGGAGATTAAATGCATTCTTGAAATCTAATTTAACCACTGCATTGTCCTCAGGCAGGTTGTCGATATATGCCCTTGTTGCATGAACCGCTGCTTCACTTCCTTGAGAGACCCCAAAGCCAAGCTGGTTTGGTTGAAGCATGATGGCTGCCTCTGCGCGAATACTTCTGACAGCAGCTTTAGAAACGAGGCGGCGAAACGTGTTGCCCACTGTGATTGGCCTAATTCCTCCATCCTTCTTTTAAGGGCACAAAGTGATGCTCCAAAAAGAAAGGTTTAATCTCGTCAGGAATCAGACCAGCCAAGGAATTGTTGACGAACCTTGTGATCTCTGACAGCAGTGTCACTGCAATCTCCCGATAACTGGATTAACCATTTCCTTTAAATGTTGTGGCCTTATTCCAGTGTAACCCCAGCAGAGCCGGAAGGGAATGACATTATTGCTTTGTAAATGTCCGAGTCTTGCACAATCAGTGGTTCCACAGTGGGGACAGAGGTGTTGGAACTGTTGGTACCCCTGGTTTCCCTGGCAGGGTGCTTTCCTCTAAGTGCTTCAGCATCTCTGGGGGCAACTGTATCTTCACTGGTGATAATTCTGATTGCTCCCACTGTGTTGCCCTCTTCAATTTTCTTGCTCACTTGGACTCTGATTTTTCGCTGTCAGTGGAGTGAGTGGGGTTCTGCCTCTCCCATTTTTGTGTTGATGGGGAAGGGGAATGAGGTTATCAGCTCTAGGAAAGTCTCTTAAGGATTTAATGATCATTGAGGCTAGCCTCTTTCCCCTTCTTTCCGGCACAGCTAAGCAGACATTGCCAAAAAGTAGTAAGTTGTGCCATGCCTTGATGGTTGGTGGAGCATTTAGGATAGCAGAACCATCGTTTACTTTTATTAAGAGGTCTGTAAGTTTCCCAGCTGCGTGTGGACGGGCTGCTTTGGGAATATGTGTGAGTGTTCTGATACCTGTTGCTTTAATTGCTTCCAGGATATTATCTGATGAGATGAGATCTGTTGGAGTGGGTTCAGGTGCCTGAAGTGGCTCTGAGTCATCACTGTCCACAGGAGGACATCCTGAACCCGGGCAGCTGCCATGTTTACGGAGGAAACCATTAGAGTTGAGACAACGAAGCTGTAAACACGACCGACACTTGCCTCTCCTAGTATTGCCAGCCGTGCCATTTCCCTGGCTGCTCGCTTCCTCCTGACTGGCATTCATCTGTCTAGGTAGACTGTAGTGGAGTACGACATGCTGGGTGGGTAAGGTGCGTGGAAGGTAGTGAACTTGACCGTGGTGGCCTGGTAGGGCTTGAGGGGTGTCGCTGGGATTTATGTGAGGGAGGCGCAGGTAGTTGGGTGGGGGTCGCCAGGGGAGAGGAGTGAGGGGAGTACACTTTACATGGATTTTGCACTCTATATATTGTTCACACTGTCTTACAATACACACAATACACACAACATTATTTGTTTTCCATGTATGTCATGAAAGATGTGGGTATGTGCACTGTTGAACACCAGTGTCTTCCTTCACCACCTACACATAGCGCCTCTTCCCTCTCCCCTGTGGCGTGGGGGAGGAGGCACTGGTCACTCCCTCGTTAACATTAACCACACATTGTTTTTCCATAACATATGTCTCTAATTATTCCATGCATCGACACGTAATCATTTCTAGGTTAACTGGAAGCATGGCGCATGGTGCTGGAGGTAGATGTTTTTATGAGAGATTTCCGAGGTTTGTATATACGATAATCTTGGCCGGCACACAGTGTAGGCCTTATTCTCCCCCACCCACACTGGCCATCTTCCACACTACCACCACTCACCAACCTTCACAAACTGCACATCATTTCCACTATTTGCGTTGAAACGATGCACTGTAATGTTTTCTCACTGCACTGGAATCTTCCCAAAGTATTCACACTGAGTCCTGTTCAGTCTTAGATCTGGTCAGCCTCGTTGATCAGTACTTATCCTTGAAAATCCCGCAGCTAGCCCGCCACACGTCTTGCCATGCCAGCGGCATATATATATATATATATATATATATATATATATATATATATATATATATATATATCTTTGATCATATTCTTATCACTGTATTTTGCTGTTAAGTAGTGTGTGCCTACTATGTAGTCATCATCTGCTTCCCTTCTGTCCATTCCTTTCATCTTTTTAAAAATCCATTAGTTTCTGATAAGCAGCTCTACCCCTCCTCTGTTCCGTCGTCCTTTCCTCAAAATCTGTTATTCAGCCGAGAAGACAGTGTCTGTTATCATCTCTCTGAGCTTCGTTTCTGTGATTGTTATAATGTCTGGGGGATGCCTTCATATTCATTCGTGCCAATCATCATTCTTATTCGTTATACTATCTGCATTGGTGTACCATTCCTTCAGCTTCTTTTCCATTTATATGTTCCGGTTCACAGGTTCCTGAATTCCTGATTATTGATGATGGGTCGTGGGGTGACAGAGGTAGGTGTGGGTTGAGGGCACGGGAAGGGGTAAGATTTTGCCTCGCAGGGAGAAATGGGTTCTCGTGGTTCGTTCTAGGGACAATTGTGAGGAAGGTTTTTGTGCTGAGACGAATGGGGACTGTGGGTGTGGGAAGGCTTGTGGAATATGGCTTGTTTTGTGTTTATTGTGTTTGGGTGGGAGGAAGTCAATTGCATGAGGAGAGGTCTGTGTGTGGGTGTGCCTGGCGGTCGTCCGGAGGCTGAGCTTTCATGTCTGTTGATGCATGTCCTGTCTCTCGTTTTCTTTGGCGTTTTTGTAGTCTCTCAGTTTCTCCTGTTCATTTCTTGTTCTGTCACAGTCGAGGTACACCCGGCGGTATTTTCTGTCTCCTTAACCATGGCTTCTGCTGCACGATCTTGTCTCATTACATTACTGTTGTGAAGATCAATTTCCTGGATGAATATTCCCCTTTGAGTATTTTCAAGTCTGAAAATTTGTCGCTCGGGGGTGCTCCAGCCTCTACTAGTCAGGATAATGACTATTTCATCATAAGTCCTCCTTCAGCTTCCTTAAGCCCGCAAATAATCAGTGGTCTCTATTTTATATTTCTCTGTCCAATTTGAGCAGTTTTTTTGCTGTTCCTCTTATCTTCTGCACCTCCAGGTTACTTAATTAAGAGTATTTCCGCAAAGGTCTTCTTTTTTCTTCTTTTAATCTTCCATCAGTTCCCTCACCTTCTGATGGTGATTAAGACACATGTGCAACAGTTGGGTATCTTTATTGTTGAAAAGTTTCGCCTACACAGTAGGCTTCTTCAGTCAAATACAGAGGCTGCAGATGTAATAGTGAAATGAAGATGATGTAATCAGTCTCTCAACCTTGGATAAATAGTATTTCAGGTGGTCAGTCCCTCAGCATAGAGGTTCAGCTCCATAGTCTTGAACAATATAAATCCGTCAAAGGTGAGGTAAAAGATCTCTCTGCTCCTTGGCCACGGCACCTGCAGCCCGCCTCACCCTTTCCCTTCTCTCTTCAGATATCGTTTTTTTAGTTCTCTGTCTTTTTGCAAAACTAACTAAACTTTTTACCCCACTCTTGTTCCATCTTGCTCATGAGCCCTGCTACGCACTCATCCTTCTTAGACTATCCCTCCACCTTCCCGAGTTTTGGGATCCCATTTTCGAGCTTCTTGAGTTTCCTTGTTCAATACAATGACTTCCTTGGATGGCAGCTTACTGGTGCCGATCCTTTATTATCTGTTTTTGCTGTGTAAAGACAACTCTAAGTATTTTTGTATGTATGACGACCGGTCATGCCGTGCTCTGCCGTGCTCCGTCGTTTTCGTGGACTATCACGGTTTCTTTTACGTGCTAGAATTTTTAAACTGTGCCAGTGAACTTACAAAGTACATCCCTCCAGCTCTTGGAACTAATCTAGCAAATAATAGTAAACACTGAGCCAAAAAGGATAATAGGTGTGCAATAACATAACAGAACCATACTCCCTGAGGGGAACTATAGGCCTAGGGTGCCGTGTGCCAAAAAAAATAGAACAAATTTGTGAGAATAAAGAAAGTATATATCATAGTGTATATCACAATGGTACCATAGTACATAGATAAGATACCATAAATGCTATGGTGAAAATTAAGACGAAAGTGATAGTGGCCTAATAGATAAATAACTTGCCAGGAGTCGCCAGGACCTTTCCACAAAGATCAGCTCGTATTAATAATCTTCCTAAACTTTCTAGTGTACCTGACGTATTGTCTATTGATACCACTGAGTAAAAATAAATATTGAAATACGAAAAGGTGCTCAATCTTGAGGAAATACGAAAAGTGTACACTTCTGTAGAAATACGATAAACAATGTAGAGTTGTCAGTGAACTCAAGAACACAACACCACAACAACACCACAACAACACCACAACACAACACCATTCATCATCCAGAAACCTTTTCACCAGTGTTTCCATAGCTAATAACAGTAATAATATGGTACTTCGTGTGGTGGAGTGACCAAAATTAGAAAATTCCTCTTTTATAAAAATACGAGAAGTATAAAGTTACTTGTGGAAAGACGTAACACCTGTAGTTGTCAGTGGTCGCAATTATACACGACGGAAAGCAAATATTCTTCCATTAATCTTCACCAGTCGCCCTACCATAGCCAACAATAGTGATAAAATAGCACTTGATGTGGTGGAGGTGGAAATCTAGATAAATACAGTGATCTATAAGTGCCAAAACATCAGGCTGTAATAAAGGGTGCCAGAAGTCACTGGCCGCTCGTCATAGTAGGAGCTGACAGAAGTCACCAGTTTCTCCAACATCCAATTTATACTTTTTGTGTCAAACTGAACACATATTACTATTTTAAATAATATTCCAGTAGTCTTTTCACGAGCTAGTCGAAAACCACCGACCGGGTCAGTCCAAAAATAAGTGACCCACTGACTAGATTCGTCCCAAAAAAAAAAAAAATGAATCAATGAACAGATTCAAAAAAGGACAATGTTTCTAGGTGCCCTTAACACCCAACCGGATTCATTGAAAAATAAGGTATTCTCTAACCAGATTCATAAGCTGACAGGGTTTTTAGGCTTCCTTTCCTAACACCCCAAACAGTTACTGCTAGCAGCGGTAACATTGTCTCATATAAAACTACAGTATGTATATTATATATGTCGTGCCTAATAGGTAAAACTTGTCAATTAGCAAAAACTCTTTTAAAATTAAGTCCTTTCTAAAATTTTCTCTCTTACACGTTTAAAGATATATTATTTTCATTTATGTTATTGTAAAAAAATATAATTTTGTACCTAACCTTATTATAACTTACCTAACCTTATTATAACTCTCTAAGGACCCACAGAGAGATGTTGTCCGGTCCCATCACCTTTGAGGTATCAAGGTCACTGAGCAACTTCTTCACCTCCTCCTCAGTTGTGTGTATGTCATCCAACACTTGTTGGAATATTCCTTGTTGGTGTCCCGGTTTGTTGTGTCTTCCCAGAGTCCTTCCTGCCTCCACTGTAAATACCTCCTTAAATCTCGTGTTGAGCTACTCACATACCTCTTGATCGTTTCTTGTGAGTTCCCCACCTTCTTTCCTCAGCCTGATCATCTGGCCTTTGACTGTTAAGTCTTCCTCCTAATGTGGCTATACAGCAGTTTCGGGTCAGACTTGACTTTCGATGCTGTCATTTTGGTACTGTCGCTGGGCCTCCCTCCTTATCTGTGCATACTCGTTTCTGGCTCTACGACTAATCTTATTTTCCTTCGTCCTTTGCCTTCTGTACTTTTTTCCATTCTTTAGTGCACTTAGTCTTTTCCTCCCTGCACCTTTGGGTAAACCAAGGGCTCGTTCTGGACTTCCCATTATTTCTGTTGCCCTTGGGAGCAAACCTTTCCTCTGCTTCCTTGCAGTTTGTTGTTACGTATCCCATTTTGTTTACTGACTTTCCTTCCATGTCTCTGTCCCACTAAACCTCCTGCAGGAAGGTCCTCATGCCCGTGTAGTCCCCCCTTTCATAGTTGGGTTTTTCCCATTCAACTACTGTTGCCCTCTCCTCTTGTAACTCTACTTTGTACTCAAAGCACAGAACCACGTGATCACTGGCTCCCATGGGCCTCTCATATGCGATGTCCTCAATGTCTGAGCTGCTCAGGGTGAACACGAGGTCAAGTCTTGCTGGTTCGTCCTCTCCTCTCTCTCTGGTAGTGTCCCTGATATGTTGGTGCATGAGGTTTTCTAGTACCATATCCATCATCATGGCTCTCCGTTTCTGGACCCCCATGTGGCTCCAGATTTTTCCAATCGATCTCCCTGTGGTTGAAGTCGCCCATAACCCGTAATTTTGCTCTGCTCGAGTGACCTCTTCTTGCCACCTCAGCCAGTGTGTCCGCCATTGCTCTGTTGCTCTCTTGGCCTCCTGCAGTTCTATGGTGGGTTATACATCATTGCAATGGCTACCTTATGTTCCCCAGACTGAATTGTACCTACTATCTAGTCCCTTTCACTAATCATGTCCATGCCTTCCATATCCTCAAATCTCCATCGGTTTCTTACGAGCAGTGCAACCCCTCCTCTCCCTCTACTCTTCCTATCTTTCCTCAGGATCTGATATCCCGGTGGGAAGATTGCGTCTGTTATTGCCTCAGTGAGTGTGATAGTGTTTTTGTTTCGTGTGTGTGTGTGTGTGTTGCAGGGGTCGATTCATAGCTCCTGGTCCCTCTTCCTTGCTCAGCGTGTGTGCGTGCGTGTATGTGCTCACCTTCATATGGTTGCAGATGTCGAATCACCGCTCCCAGCCTCATGTGTTAGTGCTTTTTTTGTGTGTGCATATGAGCACGTTATTGTGTGCACGTATTTGCGAGCATGTGGGAATGCGAGTCCTGTGTGTGCAGGTTGTTTCACCAAGTTCCCACTAGTTTCCTACACTCTGTAATGGTTTTATTAGTGTTTGTCACTCCTATTACTAACTTATATATACTAACCACACTATCATATTAAGTACTGGTTAACACGCAAAGTTTTTAAAATAACTGTATTCACGCTACCTGCCCCTGAAGTTAATAGGTTACGCTAATGAGGCACTAATTACTTTTAAGTAGAGCTTCCTCGACCTAGCATATGTATGTACTCACATATAAGTGGCTGCAAGAGTCGAGTCACAGCTCCTTGCCCCGCCTCTTCGCTAGTCGTTACTAGGTCACTCCCCTCTCCAAAAGCACTATCATACCTTATCTTAAAGTTATGTATGGATCTTCTCTCCACTAGTTCACTCTCCAGATTATTCCACTTAGTGACAACTCTAAGGCTAAAGAAATATTTCCTAGCATGCCTATGGCTCATGTCAGTTTTCAGTTGCCAGTTGTGGCCCTTTTTCCTGTGTCCCATATCTGAAACATTCTGTGTATATCCATCTTGTCACCTCCTCTTAGTATTATATATGTCGTTATTATGTCCCGCCTATCCCTCCTGTCCTCCAGTATCATCAGGCTAAATTTCCATAACCTCTCCTCATAAGACATGCTCCGGGACTAGTCTTGTTGCAAACGTTTCACTTTCTCCAACTTCTTGACCTGTTTGTCTAGGTGTGGGTTCCATACTGGTGCTGTATACTCCAATATGGGCCTGACGCACACGGTGTTTACCTGGATTTACCTTCAGAGGGTTTCGTGGGTCAACGATTCTGCGGCTCGGTCTGAGACCAGGCCTCATGGTGGCTCAGGGTATCATCAACCAGGCTGTTACTGCTGGCCGCATGCAAACTGACGTACGAACCACAGCCCGGCTGGTCAGGTACTGACTTCAGGTGCCTGTCCAGTGCCTTCTTTGAAGACAGCCATGGGTCTATTGGTAATCCCCCTTATGTATGCTGGGAGGCAGTTGAACAGTCTTGGGCCCCGGACACTTTTTGTGTTCTCTCAGTGCACTAGTGGCACCCCTGCCTTTCATTGGGGGAATGTTGCATCTTCTGCCGAGTCTTTTGCTTTCATAGGGAGTGATTTTTGTGTGCAAGTTTGGTACTAATCCCTCTACGATTTTCAAAGTGTATATTATCATATATCTCTCACCTGCGTTCCAGGGAATACAAATCAAGGAACTTCAACCGTTCCCAGTAATTTAGGTGCCTTATCGTACTTATGTTTACCGTGAAAGTTATTTGTACACTCTCCAGGTCAGCAATTTCGAATGCCTTGAAGGGGGCAGTTAGTGTACAGCAGTATTCCAGCATAGAGAGAACAAGCGATTTGAAGAGAATCATTATGTGCTTGGCGTCCCTAGTTTTGAAGGTACTCATTATCCATCCTATCGTTTTCCTAGCAAATGCGTTAAGTACATTGTTGA
The DNA here is from genome assembly GCA_009830355.1 of Cherax destructor. NCBI lineage: Eukaryota > Metazoa > Arthropoda > Malacostraca > Decapoda > Parastacidae > Cherax > Cherax destructor. The sequence goes on along the minus strand of WNWK01005749.1, from coordinate 98,966 downwards.
GGTCTTTGAAGGCGAGATCCACTGACATTATCACTCACAGGTCCTTCATATTAATTTTTTTGCTTTAATATATGGTTAGAATTTGTCGTATACCTTGATACAGTTTTAATTTCCTCAAGTTCTTAGTCGTTGAAATTTAACTTCATTGAACCTCATATTGTTTTGAGTGGCCCATTTGAAGTGTCATGAATGACTTTTTACTTAAATGTCAATATGCTATTCTCAGTTTTGCCAAACGCCCATATGCTACAGAAGTTATTTAAGTGATGAGCGACTCAGGGGATGTGCTCGGTATAATGTTCACCCCAAGATCCTTTTCCTTAAGTGAGGTTTGCAGCCTTTGATCCCCTAGCCTGTACTCCATCTGTGGTCCTCTTAGTTCTTCTCCAAGCTTCATTATTTTGCACTTACTGGGGTTAAACTCCAAGAGTCATTTGTTTGACCAGCCTTGCAGCCTGTCCAGATTCCCTTGAAATCTCTCCTGATCCTCGTCCGATTGCATTCTCCTCATTAGTTTCACATCATTGGCGAACCAGGACACCTCTGAATCTATTCATTTTATCATATCACTCGCATAAACAAGGACTGACCGTTGTGGAACCGACACTCGACACATGGGCCCAATCTTTCACCTCATCACGTACCAACACTCGTTGTTTCCTTTCTGTCAGGTATTCCCTGATCCATTGCAGTGTTTTTCTTATAATTCCTCCCTGCTCCTCTAGGTTTTAAACCAGTCTCTTGTTTGGTACTTGTAACAATCCAAAAAGATTCAATCTACCCATACCTTTCTCTCTCTCTCTCTCTTGTCTAACTTTCGTTACCTTGTCGTAGATATCAAAAAGACTTTGACTCAGGATTTCCCATGCCTGAAATCGTGCTGACTGTCAAGTATCACGTGTTCTGAAATTTGGAGCATTTGACTATGTAATGGGAAAGGAAAGCGTCTTCAGAGACAAAGCCAGGATTAAGATTTATACAAGGAATTTTGTGTATAAGGGATTATTCAACAAGACGGTGACTGTGAAAGTTAGAAGTAGGGTAGACAGTTTTAGCAGATGATCAGTCAATAGGATGACTGTGATCTCTAACATGACAAAAAAGAGCCTTATTGGTGTCGGGGAGCCTAACACTATTTTTGTGCTCCTTGAGTCTGCCAGAAAGAGAACGGCCAGTTACTCCAAAGTCCCGAATAGGACAAGAGGAGCATGAAATAGAGTAGACACCAGGGGCATCTATAGAGGAAGGAGAGGTATAAATTAGACTGAAAGTTAAGACACATGTGCAACATCTGGGTATCTTTATTGTAGACGTTTCGCCACCCAGTGGCTTTATCAATACAGATTCTAGGACATAACTTCAAGACAGTAGAGCTATATACAAAAGATGAGGTAATCAGTCCCTCAGCCTTGGAGTTGATGTGAAGAGCACCGTAGTTGTGGAGATTCTGGAGCACAGACAAGGACGTTGGCGCTTATATAAGTGTCAGGTAGATAGGGACGGGTAGCAGACGAGGGCATAGTCACTGGTAGGCGGGATTACCCAGTGTAAGTAGGTCATACCCAAAGGGATGGGTTAGTTGTAGTAGCCGTGAAGGAGGTCATGTAGATGTCCTCTGAACCAAGATTACATGATGTTGCAGTGTATGACAGGTTGTGCAAGAAAGGTACACAATTCAGACAAGATGAAAGGTATTGTATACCTTTCTTGCACAACATGAATTAGATTCCTGTGAAGGATGTTAGTTTGGCGAAAAGTAAGTTTGAAAGTCTAAGGATCGGAGAGAGAGTTGTTGAGATTAAAAAGATTGAAAATATACGGAAGGCAGAGAACATGAGATTGCACAGGAGTAGAGAGTGTAGGAGGGAAGAAAGTCAGTTTAGTAAGTGAGAAGGCGGAGTTTTTTAAATGAAAAGGGTAACCAAGACGAGAGAAACTGAATTACGAAGAGTGGAAATTTCCGATTCAAGGAACTGGGGGTCACAAATGCGGAGAGCACAGAGGAGAGAAATAAGAACACTTCTTGACAGAACGAGAATGGTAAGAAAAGTAGTGAATGTACATGCCACTGTGCATAGGCTTTCGATATACCGAAAAAGCAAAGCCAGTATCCGAGCGTTGGACGTAGAATTAGATTCGCATTCAGCTTTAAACTTGATGGAAGGAGCAAGATTATTAAGTGCATCGAGAAATAATGTGCGCTCCTTCCTCTGGCTCTATGTAGCTGACATCTTTCCTAAGTCTTAATCCTCATGACTCTAAGTCTCTTCCAACCATTTATCGATTCCCTTAACGATCTTACTCCTTCCATCAAGTTTACAGCTGAATGCGTATCTAATTCTTTGCTTCCTTTCCTTGATATACATGTCCACTGCTCGGGTACATGTTTTGCTCTTTCTATTTAAAATTGTTCGACAGACTCCTTATAGATTTACTAATTTAGTTTATTAGAATTATCTTGACTTCTGCTAGATAAGTTATTTCCTTATAAAGGTTTTACACATGTAATATTTTCCCTTGTTACAGGGTGTTCCACATTAAATATCCATGTTTCAAGGTATAACCTGTGAAATATTCTTCAATACTAGACGTAACACATTTACTACTGATCTGGAAAATGTCTTTGGTACCAAATCTCACATTTTTTTATACTTAAAAAAAATTGTTGAATTTTCAGATGCTTCATTGTTTCTCATACACAACTAGTTAAGCTTATGAGAAATATCTCTTTTTAGCTTAATTATATAAATTATACAAGTGCTGCGTGCTATGAGGCATGTCTTTAGTCTAATACTTAAGGAGTTATTAGGATAAAGATACGAAAACCCTTTTAAAGTCACTTACTATATAATGAAGAGACATGAATCTTGGAAAGAGTGATGGTGTTATTCTTGTATGTGTATAGCAGCTTATCAAAGATATTCATATACAATTCACTTACTTCTTTTTGTTGTAATAATTATTGTTGGTTAAGCTTGAGGTGTGTCGAGAGTAAGAAATATTTAATGATTTTTCATTGGAATTTTTCATAGGATAATGTAAGTAAATTAATCAGTTTCTATTATGTAAGTTGTAGCTTTTAGACAGACTAAGTACAAATATACAGTTTAAAAGTTGATTATCTTAGCTAATTAAAAGCCTGCTTATCAGCTAGTGTTTTGTGAATTGTGTTCACCCAGAGTAAAGTTGCTGTTGCATTTCGTCTTGTGGTATAGAAGCTCACCTCTCGCTGTCCTATGAGTGGAGAGAAGTGTGGTACTTTGACAATGTTGGCCTCGCACATAACAGTAAGGCCGCGCACTTCCCTCCTGTGTTGAAGGCTCTGTTGGAATGACAGATCTATCCAGGATGGGTCCAGGGGAGATGAGGCGTCTTGCTCTGTTCTCTATTCTGTCAAGCAGTCGCAGATGAGATGGAGGGCAGGAAACCCTGGAAAGTGAAGCATACTCAAGGTATGAGCGTACTTGTGCCTCTGTAAGAGGCACAAGTATCTCGCATCTGTCGAGCAGATGGGAGATACGTCGAAATGCTGTAATCTTCTTGGCCGCCTTGTTTGCAAGATTTATAATGTGGTTCTTCATGGTCAGTCTGGAGTGAAATTTCACCCCAAGGATATATCAACTTCGTCCCCAGGTACGAGGTACCCAGGTGCAAATGTTACCTGCCATCGGTTTCCCCAGGCTGATATAGCTCTTAGCTGGTGATTGATGTAGCTTAAAGCAGCTGGCATTTCCTCTCTTAAATAAGTAAATGTCAGAGTATAGTCGTCTGCATATGCATGAGATTCTGGGATGAAATGAAGGTCATTGAAGTACACATTCCATAACAATGGCCCAAGCACGCTTCCTTGTGAAACGCTTGCCCCAGTAGGATGCCTTGATGATTCTGTTGTATTGAGAACTACCCTTAGAGATATTCCTTTTAGGTAATTACTGAGGAGACATAGTGGAGAGCCTGCAATTCCCAGTACATGCAGTTTTGCCAAGAGGCGTTGGTACCATACTCGATCGAAAGCACCAGCAATGTCCAGTGCCACCACACAGCTGACTTTGGATTCATCCAGTGACTGGTGCCACTTAGCGAAAAGGTTTTACAACAGATCAGCAGCAGAGTAACCTTTCCTGAAGCCACATTGACGGTCACAAAATAGTGAGGGGTAGTCAAAAAAAAAACCTGAGCTGGAACTGTTAGTAGAAAATGATCTGAGGTATGTACACACAGATGCAAGGCGAACTCTTTATCTTTTAAAGCTTACTTTCTTTAATATAGCTGTTGAAGTCTTTTACAAAATGGGGCGATTCCTACTAGATTGTTTGTTTGCAATAGTCTCGGTAGGTCTGGTTATTTGCGCTGAACAGGTCTTTAACATGCTGGTGTCACTATACCTAAGGTCATTTACCCCCTTCCTTCATCCCCCCAGCACGAATCAATACTTGTTCCTCTAGATTTTGCTTCACCAGATCGTTATTCTCAACGATGAAGGATAAGAAGGCTGTCAAACAATTAGAACTGCTTCTTGCTTCCTATGTAATTCGTCAAGGAGCTGGCAAAGGATCGTAAACTTATTAAATATAAAATAATTAGTTAAGGGACGGATCGGCGTCTACCGAGGAGTTAAAGAAGGCACAGTGGACGTCAACATTTAAAATCATGTTTTCAATACTAATGATTTTTTCCTGCAATCTTACCAAAATCGTTAGACCCAAGTGGATTTCAAAGAAAGAGAATAACTAGTGGAGTTTATGATAGTTAATTCTTGCAGGACAGCTGTGATTTACTCATTAAGTTTTTGTCTGAAGGACATTAGCTTAAATTTTGTGGGAATTAGGGAGGGACCTATAGTTTTTCTTTTTCTTTTTTATATAACTTGAACATTTTTTTTTCATTTAAATTCGCAAAGACTAATTGCCATTGACTTGGAACGATTCCTGGATATGGTTACAGAGTCAGTGCCTTGTGTTGAACAATTTATTTTACTTTATTACGTATCACTTAAAGGTGACCTTTATAAGTGGTTATCCGTACTTCTAATCTTTTTTTTTTCTTTTCCTAAAACTATCGTTTTCATTTTGTTCATAACACGACAAAACTTAATCTCACTGGCTGTACATTATCATCGGTGGTGTAATGTAAGACTGGCGAGATTTGTGCAACTATTTGAATGTGCAGAAACATATGACCAGTGTTGTAGAACCTTTGCCAAGATTCCTGAAATGGGTCTGACAGCATCAAAAGCCTCTGCTGCTTGACGTCAAGCGCTTATGAAAGGTAACTCTTATTTCGATTGCATTGGAAAGTGAAACTGATGTGTGTAGATGCGTATTTGAAAATGTTTCTAAATCAGTGTGAAATTGGTATTTCTGTTTCATTAAGATAAATATATTTTAGTCTGTCTCTTTGGAATGGCTTCAGTATTTAATGGCAGATGCATCTTACTAACAAGAATGTTCCCAGAAAAAATAGTTTCCTATTGAGTTTAAACTGTGGGAGAAATGGGTGTGGGTGCTGGAGTAGCTAACATTTTATTCAGCATATGTCGCATACCAATAGAGGCACGCCCTCCCGACCAGCGAACCCGATGCTAAGAGTATAATGAGCGGGGCCCCCTTGTCATGCTACCCCCTTGATACAACACAGCCAATCATAAGGAAGCCCGCCAAATTTGTGAAGCAGTATTGGACACTCATGAAGCAACATTGACAGACTTAACTCCAAGTCTGGTCGAAGACAGTTCTTACTATGTCTCTTGCTTGCAAATTGCCTTTCTGTACATATCCTTTATATATATTGTACATATATTTGCATCCTGTTAGGTGAAGAAAAAAAATTATACATAAGGTAACCACGAATGAGTGGTATTTAATCAATAACAACATTGCGACTAGGAAAGGACTCGAACCAGTGTCGTTATGGCCTGCCTCGTAATGAGCGAAAATCATACGACACTAATCCACAGGACCACTCAGTCCTACAAAGATCACGCACCCAGCAGAGCTAGGTGTTTTACCATGATCCGAGGACATACGATGGTGTGGCAAAATCGAAATGGGTTCGAGTCCTCGGCTATTCGTAATGTTGTTATTGATTAAATACCACTCGTTCGTGGTTACAATAATATATAAACTGCTTGCGGAGGCTAGTACACCAAACGGGGACTAGAATGAAATTAGCTCAGAGGCACTCACACCATCAAGTGTCCTCGGATCATTGTAAAACACACAGTTCTGCTGGGTGCATGATCTTTGTAGGATTGGCTGGTCCTGTGGGTTTAAAGCGTCGTGTGATTTTCGAGTTTTATTTTTTTTTTTTTTTAATTTCAAGCGATTTTACGTCAGAACCGATCATATATAATGTTCTTGTATTTCACTAATTTCCTTCAAGATTTTTTTTTATAACTTCAGAGTACCTTTGCAACTTTCAGTGTTCTGTCTTTGCCAAATGCAGGTGCTGTCTGTTCAATATAATAGACTCGAAACTGGTTTCAATGTTTATAACTGGTAACGGTTAGACTTTCTCGGGTCTCTTGATCCTCTTTTTCCAGAGAGCTTCTCGAATGTTAAAGCTACAATTTGGTCACTTATTACTCGGATGAGAATGGGGTACTAGGCCACTTTTGTGACTTTGAGTATTTTTCTATTTAAAAGTTTCTGCCTCCTCATCAGTTTTGTTTACTCTTCTAAACATCCGCAATTAATGTCACCGCAGCAGCAAGTGTTTAGTGTCTGCTCGACTTGAGGTCTCACTTGCTGACTCTTCCAGGAGATATATTGAGTTTCCTAATTAGACATACTACGGGTTAAATGGAAAAGCGCCTGTCTTCATTGACTAACTTCTCGAAGATTGCCTGCTTGACTCGCTTACAGCCAGCATTAACCTTATGAAGCTATGGAGTGTGCTAGCTTCAGACCCGTTGGTTCGATCTCTGCTTCACTGTCTTTACTGTTTCGATTATACTGCAATTTCATCAATTATTGCACGGCTATTCGTCAAATTATTTAAATTTGATAGTTTGCGTCCAATTGGATTATGTATCCAGTTTTAGTTTTTAAAATAATCGTGTAAATAAAGAGTGTGAATCTTGCTTTACAGCTTCGTTTTAATCAGTTTCATTACTATTCTTAATTTAATATTGCCATTTACATTATTTTTTTTTTTTCACAATGCGTGCGACTTAGATATTCCATAAAATTTTGAGCCTCATTCTTCACAAATAAAATATCTGTTAACATCATACTTCATAGGCAATTTACATTAAAATTTTATGGAAAAAAAAAAATTAATACTGAATAGTCAGTGTACGTAAACACTTAGTGGGTCCTGACCTTCACAAACAGTGACCATTAATACTCATTAACAATCAGACGTTGATGTCAGTGAAGTAATCTTGATGCAAGAAATTTAAAATATCTAGTACCTTTGAACTCAATTATCTTCCATTTCACAAGCGCTGTACGTCCTTCATAACAATATTAATAATAATAATAATAAAATGAAGAAATATAATAATATTATTAATAAAATCTATGGAAAAATATTAAACTATACAGATGGGAACGTAACTCATAATCGTAAGAATAAATCCCCATCTAAGTCAAACAATAAATTAAGAAACTCATAAAAATGCTCACGAAGTCAACATGGTCAAGTTACATTATAATTCACCAGGATGCACTAAACCCGTATGAGCTGCATACAGCCTAAGAAATTGGAAGAGCAGAGTATCAGCAGGTCGGGTCTTTAACAGGCCTTTAGGTACCTCTCTGGAAGGGCTATAGTGATCAAAGAACGTTGACAATTGTGATTGTATCAACAATGAGAGAAACAGAGTTGTTTTCCCATATTTTACCAATGTTTTCCTTTGTTCATAAAAACGAAACAAACGGGAAAGAAGGTATTTGTTTTGCAAGCCAATTTCACTCTTCTGCTGCAACATCAACAAGTTCATAAATGAACTTAACTGGTTGCACTTTGATCTGTATGTGATTGAACTCCAATAAAATAACAGTGAAGTTTTTTTATTTAATTTCACCCTAAATTTCATCAAAACATGAGAGGTAATCCTAAGTCTAGTTAAAAGATCCAGTGTACTGTCACAGCACCAGGCACTGTGGCATTGTTATTAGAAGAGGCACTGGTGAATGGTCAGTGCCGCAGGCACTATGGAACATTCAAAGCACGATGCACAGGGTATGGTAAGTACTGACACGGGTAATACTTATTTTAGTAAATACTGGGAGTGACTTAATATTAAATACGGTAATATAAGGAATTGAGAAAATTGCTTATATTAAATACTAGCAAGTGGGACTATTGCATCTGGTAACTAGCTGGAAGGGGAATTAGCACTTATACTAAGCATTCTTGAAGCTTTCGAATAGCATTTGATCCTGTGATCTGAAGCTATCCTTCTATTTCTTGCATTAACCCTGATTGCCTATCATTCCCCAAGTTATGAGTGACCATTTTTATTATTAATAATAATAAAAATAATACTAATAATAATAATAACACATTTCGTACCAAAAGTTTGTCTAACTTGCAAAATTTGGAAGTCAAATGTGGTGTATGTTGAGAAACGTGCCAGTTAGGTGAGGAATCCAATATAAAATAAATTCACGAAATTATTACTTTTGCTGCTCTCAGTCAACAGACGCATTAGCACAATGAACTGATAAATGGTTAAAACAAATCCAATGTTTATATAAAAATAATTACCATTTTTTCCATGCAAATAATAACTAGTTCAATCTTGGTGGATCTTTTGTTACAGCATCGGTTTAGGTAAAACCCAGTAAACCTACAAAATCTGTCAATCATGTAAAACGACAAATTGTGAATACAAACTTCATTGTATTTAATTTATTCACCATAAATTTCGGCTGAAGTCATGAAAGTCAGGTTGTTACAGTAAGTTGTAAAGAGCGGAATCTTAATTCATTCCAGTTGAGAGATGAAGTGGATTAACTAAAGCAGATACCATCGACTGTAGTTTCCTCTCGCATCCCGGTCATAGGGTCACGAATTCTTATTGTCTTCACTAAGTCAAATATTAATTTACTGAGTTCTGAATTGAGACAGTCGTTTTAGAGCGGGACTGTGACTTAGTCTAAGGATGCAACTTTTTCTGGGGGGACAGACTATGCTTACATTGAATTTTCTGTAATGGCAATCAACATGACTCATTTTGAATATTAGTTTTACTTATTTTTTTTCTTTTTTGACTCTATTTATGCACTGCCTGCTATTTAATGTGTACATAAAGCTGAATTTGTATTCACTCAGCATTGGGAAATTAGCCTATTCTAGGAGTGAATGGACTTTAAATTGCCTTGTTAGCGTCTCAATGTATTTTGTGGACATTGTCCTTAATCATTAGCATCTACACACACACACACACACACACACACACACACACACACACACACACACACACACACACACACACACACACACACACACTAGACCCGGAGCTAAGGGGTATGTTCTAAGGTTGAAGTGTAGCAAATAATGAGGCAGCTCAGACGAAAATTCACACACACATGAGCTATTAAAACTCTGCAACAAATTTACTTTAAACCAGCAAATAATAGTCAGCAAGTTGATAAATTACACGTGAAATTAAAAGTATATCGGAGTATAAAACAAATTTCAATCGTATAATAGAACAAAAAGCTAATGCGAAGGACCTGGGAGTCATAATGTCAGAGGATCTCACTTTCAAAGATCACAACAATGTATCTGCCACATGTGCTAGGAAAATGATAAGATGGATAATGAGAATCTTGAAAACTAGGGATGCCAACCCCAAGATGATTCTATTCAAATCGCTTGTTCTCTCTAGGCTGTAATATTGCTGCACACTAAAGGCCCCTTTCAAAGCAGGCGAAAATTGCAGACATGGAGAATGTACAGAGAACTTTCACGGCACGTATAAGTATGATGAATCATCTAAGTTACTGGAAAAGGTTGAAGTCTCTTGATTTGTACTCCATGAAAGGCAGACGAGAAAGATGCATGATAATATACACTTGGAAAATACTAGAGGATCTAGTCTCAAATTTGCACATGAAAATCACTCCCTACGAAAGCAAAAGACTGGGCAGGAGATGCAACATCCTCCCATTGAAAAACAGGGGCGCCACGAGTACACAGCATACATAAGGGGCATTACCAATAGACCCCAGGATGTCTTCAAGAAGGCACTGGGCAGGTACATAAAGTCAGTACCTGACCAGCTGGGCTGTGGTTCGTACTTCGGTTTGCGTGCGGCCAACAGTAACAGCCTGGTTGATCAGGGTCTGATCCACCACGAGGCCTGGTCACAGACCGGACCGCTGGGGCATTGATCCCCGAAACACTCTCCAGGTATACTCCAGGTAAGGGAACTCAAACTGATGATGCTGGAGGATAGTAGCTCTAGAGGGGATATGATAACGTACAAATCACTGAGAAAAACTGACATGGTGAATACAAACAGATTGTTTAAGAAATGGGATACAGAAACACGAGGGCACAGGTGGTACGTGAAATCTCAGATGAGTTATAGGGATGTTAGGAAGTATTTATACAGCCTTAGAGTAGTTTGGAAGTGGAACGAACTAAAGAGTGAAGTGGTAGAGGTAGGATCCATTCATAAGAACGAGGTAAGATAAGACTCTGGAAACCAGGAGAGAGTGAATCTGGTGACGACCAACGACTGGAAGAGCCATGAGATATGATTCGACCCCTGCAAAAACTTAGGTGTTTACATATAGGTGAGTACACACACACACACATGCACTGTTAACTCAGAGCCTGAGCATGTGAGTTCAACACTTAATATCAGTGAATTTGTCTATATTGTATCTTACATCTTGTGTTTTATAATTTGGTGTGTTTTAAAATTGTTGTAGTAAATCTGGAGACCAGCAATAAGAAATCTGGTAATCCAGGAGACGGGTTGCCTTCAAAAGTTCTTGCTTTCATAGCAGAGGCAAGCATATCTCAACCCTCAATCCCCATCGGAGTGGTCATTTTATCTCATCCTTAAAACCCCAAAAATACTCGGTAATAAACATTGCGGCGTGTGTCCCACATCATATAATACCTAAAAGTATCCCAATTTATAATACTGTCTCAAAGGTTACCTGTTGCTTGCGTCGAGGTTGTTACACTTTATTCAACGGTCGTTACACAACAGTTCAATTGCCCTCTTGACCAGCAACTGGCAATTCAGAGTACAGCAGTTCTGGAGCCCTATTGCTGTATTTATTGTCCAGTTCAACCCACCAAACAGGTGAAAGAACGCTTTCCCCAGCCAAGGTGACGTCATACCTGTCTGCCTGGTAGGAGAAGCGGACTCTCTCCAACTCTGGTCAAAACCACTCGTTGCTCTGAGTGACTCGTTATTTAATTTTCATAACACCGCCAGGTGTTAGAATTCTTGAATTGCTACATGAGCACGTAAAATTGCCTCTCTAGAATATTCATCCATCAGTGTAACTTGCAGAAGTTAAAAGAAAGTTATATCATTAAACTGAATTTACCATAACTGATTTTCATATAATTTAAGCTTTGTTCCAAACAGGAAAAGCCCATGTACCGTATTCATTGTGGAGACTGAAGGAAGGCAGTTCACGCAATGGCCTCCTAAAAAATTAGGCTATGGATTTATATTTAATAAGTGTCAAAGTCGTGTAGAGTTCTGTGGAGATGGTCACAGATTTTATATCACTGTATACAGGTTTACAGTGGTCATATATATAGGTGAGGTGCTTCCACCTCAACTATATGCATTATGGTGCAGGTTTACAGGTGTACCAAACGGAATAGCCAGTGAACATATGTATATACAGTAGACCGTCAATTAAGACGGTAGTTAGGTTCCTGAAAATGCAATGTTAGATTAATCCGTGTTAAAAGAACTGAAAAACGTATTGGAAAAATAGGGTTATGTTCCTGGGACCCCCTAAAAAGCCAAACTTTTTTTTTTAGATCTCCAAATCTTATGCAAATAAAAATGACAATGCAATTGTTGTTCATTGTCGTTATGTATCTTTTTTTTCTGTTCAAGGCTACAAATGCAACAGAAATAATATTTCTTACCTTAAATTGTTGTTGCTGGTGTTTGTCGATGACTGTGAAGGAGGGAGTGGAGAGGCATGCTGAGGTAATTCTAATTCTACTTATAATTAGGCTAGACACACTGATGAAAGCCTGAAACCGTCACTAGAAGCATTTGCGAGTTATCCAACGATATAAAGTTTTCATTATTTTTTCATACTTATAAATTTATACATACAAATTTTATACATATAGAGAATTATACTTGTGTATAATACAGCATGGATGGTTTGAAGCCCATCAGAATAGGCATTCTGTGTTTAATGAATAGAAATCTTTTTCACAGTATCTTTAATAACTCAGACAAATTTGGACTTTTGTAGTTCAATAACAAATCCATACAGATATTTTGAAAACAAACCAGTTCTTTAAGTTTGAACTTATTCGCATGGATTCAATACAAGTTTTTTAACTAATTTAGTATATTGACAAATTTGCATGCTATTAAAGTAAGCTTAATGGGTACTTGCCTTCCATAAGGTGCATTTCCCATTTAATACTGAAGCCATGTGTTTTGAGAAGAATAAAAATCTCGCACTATTTTATAATAAAATTTGCAAATATGTATTCACTCTTGAATTCCACTCTCTACCATCGTCGTATAATGAGACGTTTTATGAACATATGAAGTTACGCCACAGAGAATTCTGGAAATTTTCAGAGCAATTCTAGGAAGTGCTGAATGAGTTCATCAGCTTTAGTCATAGGGCGGCTCCATATGTCAATTGTTCCAAGAATCTTGCCATAGTTACCGTACACAACCATACTACTCGCGGGGTTAAGAGCAAAAATTTATGAGGAATGGAAAATATTCTGGCATTCATTTAAAATCCCCCTTCGGAGATACCTAATTAATAAACCGAATACTGGGCAGGAACGTGAGCCTTTGTCCTTGTAAATATCAGGCCTAATGCTGCAACCGCATTGCCATGGATGATTTTACAACCACGGTACGTGTTGGGGTTAACCATGGCAAGTGATTCGCAAAACTCCAGGCCATTGCGTAAGCCACTGGAGCAGCTGGCTACAATAAGATTCATCCAACTAGGCTTACGCACTAGCCTGGAATTTTACGACTCTCTTGCCATGGGTTCTAGCCCCGCCCTTACCGTGGTTTCCTTGCAATCGTGTTATTACGATTTCGAGAGTCAGTATAACGGTGATCTGGTTGTATCAGCGATAGCAGCAGTGGCACTACTGTTTCATCTAACAGCTCCAGAAACTTTCACTGTATATATAGTATCACACCCCTTCAGATCAAGATAATGCAGGATTTATTAGTAACAGCACTCAATGTGAACTATAGATGCCATATAGAAGTATACTTTATATCAACTAGAATTAATATAAATAAATCAACACTAGCTGAAAAATGTCAAGCATGACTGTCTCCAGCAGACTTCCTGCTTCAATTATAAGAATAAAAACTTTTACTTTTCGATTAAAAAAGTAAATAAACATATAATAAGAACACTTCAGAGTAGTACTTCATTTATTGCACCCACTTTCTGTACGAAATAAAATTATGCACGTCGAACACAAGCATATTATTAAAGAATGCAAAGAATATGCGGTATGTAAATACAGCAATGTGTAATGATTAAAAAATTCCCTATAACCGAGTACATTTGAAAACACTGTAACACACAGTGGGGTATTACCAGGAGAATATAATATTTATTGTCACTGAAATATGCATTGCAGTAACCCACAGAGCGTCAGAGAAAACTAGAAGAGCGTGACAGCGCATCAAACAACCGAGTTTATTTGATAAATTATATACAAAAAAAAAAAGCAGATTAATGATTAATAGCATAAAAACCATCGATGAAGTGTAAGAAGTGTCGGAAATTATGTTATAAAACATTGGAGATGGATCAGCTGATGAAGTGATATTATGTTGACATCATCAGCAATCTTCTAGGGAAGAAGGAATTTTGGAATGCTCTGTGTGTGTCAAATAAGTTTAGGAACAACTCTGACTTTACCATTGATGTAGAGTTTAGAAGCAGTAATGTTATTTTGCTTGTATACGGTACAATAACATTAATAAGGAGAGAGGGACAGTGTGTGGTAATAAAGTACACTGGGCGTCATTAGAGGGGAGGGGGGTCAGAGCGGACAGTGACACAGCAGTGACTTGCAGAGGCCCCACAGACACTGTGGTGGAGCGTCTGGCTTGACAAGCCAGCACTGTCTTAACTCTATCCACACGATATTTGCCTAGTTATTTAGATAAAATTTTGTTTAGACACGATTTTGCAGGTAGCTTTTAAGCTTCTTGCAAAGAATGGCTTAAGCCAGTGGCTTAACTTTTGGATTACCTGAGTTAGTTTACGTTGTCAAAGGTGGACGACACGACAATCTTCTGAGAAGTAATTCCACTTTCTGGTTAACAGACGGCTTCAGACCAGTAATTACTTGGATTCATACGCTGACTATCTTGCACAAACCCATCAAACTATTTGTTCATATCTTTGGAAGAGTTAGTGATAGGTAAGGTGTAGGTAGATAGTTGACAAACCTTACTCTCCATCGACGATGAACATTGTCTGGCTTGCCAAGACACGTAAATACTAGATTGACGACAGTCCTGAAAAACATGACGGTATCTCACCCAGGGCTTCCAGAATAAAACATTCACAGTGATGGAGAAAACGTGTAGATATTAAGCGAGGAAATTAATGGAAAAAAAGTGGAGGGACATCTGGCCATGGCGTACACACAGGGAGAGCGTCATTCCCACACTGTTGTTTTCCCCTGAAAATGTCATAAATACTAGTAAAAGAGAGCCCACAGCGCTGACACTATTTGCTACACGTGTGAAAATCCCGGATCCGAATTGCCGACATGGTACTAGTGGTGGGGTTTTCTGGAGGAAAAATATTGTAAGCGCTTAAGCCTTACATGTGTTCGGGTCACTGTTTGGTTTGAGCTGATGCCCTAGGGATCAGTGCGCTGCGACGGCTGGGGAAAGCCAGTAAACACAGATACAGAGATTGCTGGTAAACCTGTGATGCAGACAATGACGAAAGTTGGTATTAACTGATGCTGACAAACCCGCCTTGTCAGGGGTAGAGTGGGGAACTTATTCTCCCTCACCCGCCTTGTCTGGAGGGAGTTGTGGATGACACACGTTCATGAATCTGCCTTAACAGAAAGAGTGTCAAAGACTCGAGGGTACGTCTTCCTACATACAGACTGTCTGAAATAAGGTTCGTGGGAGACATTAATCATTAATGATCAGTAGTAAGTCGCATTGTTTGACTTTACTGGGTTATTATTGAACAAATAATCAACACAGGAGACTGAAACTGATGAGGTTTCCGTTATTCTTCGATCATTAATTAGTCTTATAGAAGAGCGGAAAGAGGGAGACAGTATATATACGAGAGGAAGGCGGGGTCAGGAGTAGAACGAAACGAGGTAGTAGAAAAATGCTAGAAACAGTGGTGGTAGTTGTAGAGGTAATGGTAGTGATAGTAGTAGAAGCAGTAGTAGTCGTAAAACTTGCCATTATGGCTTAAATAGCAACTCTTCTTGCCGAATAAGGCAAGTAAAAATTTGTGTATGCAATAATTTCGCAAAAATCATTCTGAACCTAACGAAAAAAAATATATTTCATTGTGTTAGTTTACTATTAAATTATTGTAAACTCGTCTAAAATATATTTAATTGGATTAGGCTAAATTAAATTGTTATAATAAGGTTAGGTAAGTTTTCTAAGGTTCTTTTATTACAAAATTATTAATTTTTACATTAACTTAAACGAAAAATATACATCTTTAAACGTATAAGAGAACATTTTAGAAAGGACTTAATTTTAAATGAGTTCTAGCTAATTGACTAGTTTTACCTATTCGGCACGACATATATACTCCTTCTCTTCACTTCGCGCTTCGGTGTGACTAGTTAATGGTTAATTTTGGATGGAAACGTCGTCATAAGAGTTATTCTCCCCTTGCGGGTTAATTTGTGTATTGTACCTGTCACAGAATTGTGCCATTTTTATTCTTTGGTTATTGTTTAAATTCACATAGTAATATATTTTTAAATTCCCATTACATCTGAGTACCCTCTTCGCCAATGTAAAAAAATAATATGTTTTGGACTTATTTACTTAGAGATTTTATGTTCTTAGAGGAAAGGTCTGATTGATTTTAGCCTGTAAAGGCCCCAATTTGCCTTTTATGTGTAAGAATTTGGAAAAATTGTGGTACTGATTTTCATGCGGTATTTATTAAGTCCCTCAGCTGGTATGTTTCAAGACTTGACCGATAAGAACTTGGTATTATACCTTCTTAACGGCTTCAAACATAATGTTCTGATGTGATTTAGAATATTGGTCCCTTAAAGATTACAAGAGAATGTCTGTTCAGTTTATCTTCAAAGCAGTTCTTTCTTAGTGGAAATGAGCATTTCATTTCGTGTGTGTGTCTTAATTTGTCATTTTTATTGAGGATATTGCGATATTTGTTTTCGTTTCATATATGAATACACTATTACATACGACTGCTTTCAAATCCACAGCTCTGTTTAAAATACATTAGAAAATTATGCTACACTCTGCACAGTTCTTAACGCGTGCTTAGAGGTAAAAAAGGCAGGTACAGTGCGAGGATTCCAGATATTTTGCATGAGTAATAAGAAATCAGATCTGGAACACGATGCATCAGGTGTTCGGCAAATGTCATTGCTGAGAACAATGTTGTTTACAATCTACCTAAATGAGAGAGCTGAGTGAATAGACAAAAGTTTTAACAACCTAGGAAAAAAACCACCATGGACAAAATTCACCTAAATAAAACCATCGACGAGAAAATCGCATTAGGGGGAAAAAAAAAAAAAGGGAGGGAGGGAGAATAAGTCTTTTTTACATTATTTATAATAAAGTATTCAACGACGATGATAATATTAATACAACAATAAAAATTGCCTTTTAGGTATCATTAAGTTAATTAAGTGCCATATTTAATTTATAATTCATATTACATTAACCTGATGCTGTGACCTATATTATCCAGAAATTCCCCAGAGGTCTTCCTCTCATTGACATTGTCTAGACATAGGATCTTTATAGGCTGATGATACTACTTTTGTAACACGTCTAACTCGTTCTGTGGAAAACACACCACGAGATTCCTTATTCAGGGCTGTGCTTGAATATTTCATAATTTCTCTAGTCTTCCAGACTGTTGTGTGATCATGGAAAACAATATTCCAGCTCTCACACAGGATCTTTGTGCGATCCTTCCCATCAAAGGATGAAATTTTGACATAACATTTTTATGGAGGAACTTGAGCAGCAATGTTTTTCAGGTGGTTTTCAATTTACCACTGATATGTTCCATTTCTCGTAGGGATGTTGGGATCTCTAGATATACTTTTTTCCTGAAGACGTCAGAGATTACTCTTCACAGAGTCTATGTTACCACTGACAAAACTAACTTCAAGTGACATGCTATATAGAAAGCCCCTTGTTATGAAGAACATTTCGGGCAAATTAGGTCAGTTTTGTCCTCAGGATGCGACCCACACCAGTGGACTAACTCCCATGTACACTTTTAACTGACAGGTGAATATGGACATAAGGTGCCTTAAGGAAACACGTCCTAATGTTTCCACCTGTACCGGGGATCGACGCCCGGACCTCAGTGTGTGAGGTGAGTGCGCTAGTAATCGAGCAACGGGACAAAAAGTATGTCAAAGCTGGCCAAAGCTCTTTATTTCGTTTTCACTTTAGTTGCATTCACCTTGTGAGAGTCAGGGTCGTAACTGCTTCACCTCAAAGTATATATGAACATTACTGTTACATGAAAATTCCTTTCTCTGAGGAAATTCAAAGTTAATTAGTTTTTGATGGATTTCTTTATAGTATGAATGTAAGCGTCTGTTTATAGTTTAAAACCATCTTCATTGTTCTTTATCTCCGTAGAGTCTGAGGAGAGACTGATTATACAGGTCACTGAGCTTCAGGATTTAATTGGCGGATTTACATACAATCACCTGGCTTAGCTTGAAATGGTGAATTGATGTAGTCATGTGATACCTAGCATGATGCGATATAGTGAATTGATGGTCTAGCACCTGGCGTGATGTGGCATGGTGACTTGTTATAATAATGTGGTCTATTGCACTTTTACTAATGAATTTTCGTAAAAGTGGGTTATTTCCTTTCTTGCACTATTGAGGATATATATATATATATAATGCATGTTAAGCGCTAAACCTATTTGGGTTATTCAGCGCAATACTTTGTGGAGGTTTGATCCTCTGTCTGTGGGTTATGTTCTGGTGGGTTTCCTCCTAGGTTACTTTACCTCCGGGTAAAATGAGATAAGTAGATAAATACCGAAATAAATAAGGTGGCTGGTGTTACGCAGTGCGATGTAGTAAATAATATTGTATAAAAAATGCTCCATAGTTCCGGTATTATTCAGAAATCGGACGCGTATTATTCCTGGTCAGTCAGAGTGGCCAGGAGAGAGGAGAGTGAGGTGTTTTGTGCAGTAGGTAAAGCACATCAGATGGAGCAAGATGTAAGTGATTGGGTGATTTATTTTTTAGTGTATACTAAAGGTAATTTTGTTTGTGTTTAAGTGCTCTAATGATTACCTGTAAGGCCCTAGTGTGCAGAGGCCTGTTTACATTTCGGGAGAATAATCGTATGGTGTTTTTGCCTGCTGGTAGACAGACCGGCAGAAAGGGGAGGGGGGTGTCATGGAGCCTCCCCATTTATAAATGTTTATATATTTAGTTTTACTCACCAGTAGCAGTGAGCTAATGTGAGTACTGCGTAAAGGTGTGGTGATGTTGGTTGTAGTATACTGTAGGTTGGATATACGTTACTATTAATATATTATATTTTTGTATGAGTGAGTTTTGTTTGCTTCCTTGTAATAAATTATTAACTAATTAACGTTCCACATTAAATGTGAAGGTACAAGCTGACCCTAGAGTGGTTTCTTTTTCTATTTTTAATAATATAAATGCCCCTAGGCAGGCAGGTCATTTGCCCTTTAGAAGCTAGGACTTTCTATTTACGTTACTCAGCCAAAAAAAGGGTAATAGCCGGTGACCAAAAATTACTGTCAGATAATCTGTGAAGACTCAAGGAAGCTAAAGGACGATTTGGATCGGTTAATATTTTGCTCGTAAAAGGTGCAGATGCAATTTAATTTGGGTAAATCTAAGGCTCTTATCCTGGAAATCATGCCCACGGGCTATAGTATGGATTTTAACATCTTGATTTGAAAAATATCAGTAACCCTTCGTTTCAAGATTTACTAAAAACCCAATAATTGGAACATCATTCTCTTCTGGTTCCAGGACAACACAAGAATCGAAGGAGGAGATGTATTAGGCCTTTTTTTCAAAACATCTTTATTTGTAGATACTTCGCCATCCAGTGACTTTATCAGTACAAATTCAAGAACATAATGGGAAGACTGTAGAACTATATACAAAAGAGGTAATTAGAGGTAGTCATGAATAATTTGAAGTACAAGCATTAAGATCGGTGCTTATATACTGACGACATATGAAGGACGTACAGTAGACAAAGGCATTGTCACTGGTAGGAGGGATTTCCCAGTGGAAGGTCATGCCCTAGGGATGGGGTAATGAGTAGGCAAGAAGGTTGTGTAGATGACCTCTAAACCAAGATTCCATTTTGCAGTTTATAACAAGTTGTACATGAATGGTATACAATAACATGAATGGTATACAATACCATGAATGGTATACAATACCATGAATGGTATACAATAACATGAATGGTATACAATAACATGAATGGTATACAATACCATGAATGGTATACAATACCATGAATGGTATACAATACCATGAATGGTATACAATACCGACAATATGAAGAATTAAATACATTTGCAACATCTGGGTATCTTTAAATATCGACGTTTCGCCAACCAGTGGCTTTATTAATCAAATTCAAGTACATAATGGGAAGACTGAACATAAATATTGTAACATCACGATATTTATATTCCCCAAAACATTCATAAATAACTGCAAGACATTCATAAATATTATTGATACTCCCTACGCAGACATAGCAAAATATTTATCGTATTTCTTAGTTCCCGTATTCCTGGCAAGTCTTCCAGATGTTCAACACATCAATCAATCACTTCTAATTATATTAGGGAGCGCATGCGGATCTCTCACAACAATTTCAACTCAAAATGAAGGTATTGCATGCAACAATTTCAGCAATGTCTATGAGAGACACTATACACGCATCATGGATCTCAGTAGTGATCAAGGTCCATGGACTGAAAAGTTTTCTAATATAATGTGTAAAACCCAAGTGAAACACCTAGGTATCTTGACTGCCGAGACGCTTTGCCTGCACAACAGGTTTCTTACGGTGAATATTGGCGAATATAACTGGAGATAGTAGAAGAAATATTTTGGAGGTTGTCAGTTCCTCGCTCTTGGTAAGCGGTCCAGAGGGCCTCAAGCCCTACAGCAGAGGCATGCAGCCAGACCTCATATACTGGAAATGAAGTGAGGTGAAGCAGATTGAGGCCACGCCTCAGGTAAACATGGCCTACTGTTGGAAGCATGTCATTCAAATCTGTTGTTCAGCAAAGGTGCAGACGGCATTTCCTGAACGAAGATACTAGGGTGTTATTACTAAAGCTATCTAGAAGCCAAGCCGCCCCACCATCCCTAATCGTTCGTTACATTCAATCTCTTAGAAACATGGTAGATAACATTTACATTTTTATCACAACTGATAAAGGGAGAGGAGTATTTATCCTCAACTGCTTAGACTATTCAAACAAATTGCAAGATCTGTTAAATGATGGCAACATTTATACGTCTATTCCGGAATATACTGTATATTGAAACCAATTATTTCTTCAGTAAGGCCAGAAGCATCCGCATAAAGTCTAAGAATGGCAGAAAACTTTTACACATTCGCCCTACGAACTCCAGATCAGCACAACTCAACAATGTATCAAAAAAACACAAACCTAACATTATGCTCAAGCATTTTATATCAGGTATTGGCAGTGCCCCATACAAGTTGGCAGTTCTGACAAAACCTTTGTCTAAACTCTTGGCGACAATACGTCCAGCCCACCTAAAGCATTCGGGTGACCTGAGCAGCATCAAAGACCTGGACATTGGCAATGTGAAGCTCACAAGTTTCGATGTCACGGTTCTATTCACTAACGTGCTAGTGAACCAAGCTATAGACCTACGGAGTGTGATTACTGTAGATGCAGACTTGCCAGTTGCTTAACTTTGTGCATGGTTCTACTGGCCCATGCTAAACACTTCCCTCTCGATTACAAAACTTCTCACTTATAACTAGAAGATAAGCAATGAAGTTGTGGAAACTTCCTCTGTACCAAGATACCGTATTGTTGTCATGTTAGACAAACATGATAAAAAGGGTATATAATACCGACAAATTGAAAAGTGAAACTTAAGTAATTAGTGCTACTTCAATACTGTTATTTCTAAAATTCGTAATATCAAAGCCTAAATCAATATTTCAACAATCCATTTTTTTCCTTACCAAGACCCGTACATCTAACTATTAATAGTTTAAAGCCCTAACACCATCCTCCACTGAGCTAGTCAGAGCATCCACACCTGTCCAGACATACATGGCATTTCTGCCAAGGAAGTGGTACCATTTGTGGATGAATGATACTGGAATATCCTTAGTTTTTGTCCCGCCAACAATTAATTCCAATTGCTCTTGACAGTCATTCATTTCCAGCATCCCTTCTAGGCAAAATGCTTGTATTACAGAGATCGCTCTCTTCTTATCAATTACTATCTGTACCCGGCCACCCGTTGCTGTGGCTCAGTCTGGTTAAATGGAAAAAAAAAGAAAAGAGAAAGCACACGTTTCCAATATGTTTAATTTCACAATGCTTGTGGGCATACAATATTTTTTGTTCCATTGTCTGTGCAGATATATAGATTGTCTGGTTTGCCGACTCTAGAACATCCAACATGTAATTGTCCATGTGAGAAGCAATCCGTGTCTAGATCTAAACCACACAATTCTAAAGATTGGGCCTGAGCTTTGTTGATGGTGATTGCAAACGCCAATCAAATTGGGAATTGCAATCTCTTAAACTGAAATGGCATATCCGTTGGAATCATAGGAATGCGAGAAAGGAGGACATTTTCACCTTTGAAAGGTCCTGTCAAGATTGTTGCTTTTACGACGTTGCTCATTAATTTTTTTAATGCAAGCCACGTGATGTTGCAAAGCTTTGGCTGGTTGATATTTTGCAACATAATTGGCTGCAACGACCTCACTTGCTTAGGTGTGGCAGGCGATGTGTGTGTGCTTATGGAAGCTTTTTGCGAAAGTCAAAAATTGTCGTATTTTACATGCTTTTATAGGAATACAAAAAAATAGACATTTTCATCTTTCATCGGAATTACTGAATCAAATTAAACAACTTGTGGAATAGTAACATTTGATATAGGCTGTAGTGTCGAGTTAATATACATTAATCTGTTAATCTTCTAATTTGGGAAAGTAATCTTAAAAATAGTTGAAGACTGATACACCTTTGTGAGTGCATTGAACACCATGCAGTGAGTAGAATTTAACTATACTTAATAATTATTACATCAAACTTATTTCACACTTACACGATGGTGAATAAGACGCATTTACCTCACCTAGGATTTATTTAAAGAAGGGGTGGGGAACCTTTTCAAGGGGCATTTGGATATTTATGACATTCGCGGTCCATACAAAATTATCAACTTAAAATTAGTCTGCTATATTTGGTCAAACATTTAATTAACCCATGCCTAATGTGATGGCTGGAACTGCTTCTCTTTGGTGAGGCGTGTGATGTTAGCTGGTATTGATGATGTTGCTTCTTGCAACTGCTTTTCCATTTTTGAGTCGGTCAGTCTGGAGCGCAGTCGACTCTTTGCTCGCAGCAGTAATTTGTTCAGAATATAGATACATATTTCAATGCATGTCTCCTCAGAGTGGGAAATTCATCATTGCTCATATAACGTTTATAGAACTTAAGTAGTGGGAGGTTGTTGCATCTAGCTTTCAGCTCATCATCGCTTTGCAGCTGAATGATTTAGTGTTGTATGTTATCAGTCACATCAGGGGGTTCCACATTGAAATGTGTAGCAATGATGTTCAGTTTCATTTGTTAACATTTCACGTCCTTGAATCTTTCATCAAATGCCTCAATTAGTTTCGCACATTCACCGTCATATTCAAGTGTCGTAGAAGACTTTTGTCCTTCCAGAGTGGGAATATGCATCGTGTTATTCATTTCGAGTTGCATTTTCCACAGCCTTAATTTAGCTTCAAATGACTTCACGTTTAAAAGCAGGGAGCTAAGAAGCTGGTTGGGGCCCTGCAGCTTGACGTTCAGCTCTTAGAGGTACTTGGTAATGTCCACCATGAGCGCTAGATCACACAACCACTTGCTATCACTCAGTTCCCCGACAGGTTTTCCCTTCATCTCAATGAACTGCTCGACTTCATCCCGCAGTTCGTAAAACCTCATGAGCATATTACCGCGACTCGGCCACCGCACTTCCCACTGATAAACAAGATCACCGTACTCAGACAAGATCATACAGTAACTTCTTAAACTGGCGGTTGTTAAGACCTCTGCTTTTGACAAAATTTATGCATGATATCATATTTCTTGATGCATGATGCAGTGACATACAGCTAAATCACTTGGATCAAGACTGAGACGATTCAGTTCTTCCTTGACAAATGCAATTAAACCTTTTTTTCGAGCCAACCACAGCTGGAGCTCCATGTGTATTAAGGCCACTTAACATTTCAAATGTTACCTCAAGATTTTTTCATTGATAAAACAAGTCTCTCAAACAAGTCCTCACCTCTTGTAGTGTCCTGCATAGTTCCAGTGTGTTAATTAAAAAGTTCGTAACGTGTACACTGCCAGCCTGCCTGGTACTGACTGTCCTTTGAGTCCGGGTTGGTGTGGTACACCGACCCGTACATACTTCACTAAAATGTAAAAATTAATACTGTTCCTGACATCTATTGAAAAACTATCAATATTTTTGTCATTAGAAATAATAGTCAAAATGGCCGCCGGAGATTCGATATGTTGCGATTTGTCTGTCGGAGAAGGAATTATTTGATATTTTGTTTGAAAGTTGTGATGAAAGTATGATAGAAAGTGGAGATGAAGATCTCAGCGGTATTTTGCATGGGAAATATATCTGATATGAAGATGATGATGGATGGGTATCTTCATATTTCTGTATACTTATTTGGATTTTTGGTTTCATATTTTTTTTCATTATACAGTATAAATCGGTATGGGGAAGGGTTAATACAAATTTATGTTGCTATGAAAAAACTCGTATATTAATTTAATGTCGAGACCCGCCTGCGGTTGCCTTGACAAATGCCAAACCAAATGATTTTGTGGGCCTTGTACGGCCCGCGGGCCGGACGCTCCCCACCCCTGATTTAGAGGTTTTGTTTAACAGGGACCTTTTAAATTGAATTGAGGGACGTGTGAAAGAATATAAATATGGGAAGCAGACATGTCGTGGGTCAAGGAAGTAGCAGTACAGTTGTTGTGATCACATAAGCTTGAAAGATTTGCTAGCAGAGAAGTAATTTAATTTGAAGGCCGTATAATTAATGATCAGATCAGACTGGCGATGAAGTAATTGTGGTTAAAGACAGATATACATGTGCTTAAGATATTATATTTCGAAAATATTTCGCTCTCTCGACCAGTGAAGGTCTAAGGGCCGAAACGTTTTCTGAATAACTTTTCTTTCTAAGAATTGGTTCATGTTTCTTTAACCACATTTGTCAGTATAATATACCAAGTTTTTACCAAGAGCACAAGTGATCATCTAAGTGTTGGGATGTAAGCTATTTGATATTTCTTGAACTTTAAAGATTAACTGAGTGAAAACATCAGAGAAGTTGAACCAGCCTGTGTTTTGTTGTATTTTTTTTAAGATGGAACAAAAACAGATTAGGAAAAAGGGGATTGTACCGTAGAATGATGGTACCATCACTTTTGTATGCAGTTGAAGCATGGGATTTGAATATTGCAACGATGAGGAGGCTGGAGGCAGAAGCGATGTTGTTTTTGAGGTATCTAGTGATGTGAATATCTCAGAGAATTCGGTGTTTGTAGGTTATAAAGTGTGGAGTTACTAAATGTATTATTTAGAGGGTTGAGGAGAAGTTCAGGTGCTATGCAAATACAGAGAATGATGCAAAATTGGATGACTAGAAGGATGTATAAAACTAGAATAGAGGAAAGAAGGGGTATCGGTCGCCCCAGGAAAGGCTGGAGGGAGGTGGTTTAAGAGGTTTTGAGTGCTAAGGGCTTGGACTTCCAATAGTCTGCGTGAGCTTGTTAGATAGGTATTAGTAGAGACAAGTGTTTTTCATATGATTTAGCGTACTGTTGGACTGTAGGCAAGATACCATGTATGAAGGGATTCACGGAAAACGATTAATTGAACTTGAGTCCTGGAGATGGGAAGTAAAGTGTCTGCTCTTCGGAGGAGTGGGGATATTGCGCTGTGGAGAATCACGTGACCTGTATTATTAGCACTCTTTTGGCAAGACAGTGATTGATTAAGTGACGATGAAGAGTTTTCTTCTTTGTCATGTCACCCTTTGGTAGAAGACGGTTGGAGTATTTAAAAAAATGATTCTTTAACATTTTGCTTATTTTGTCATCATTTCAATTGATATTATGTATGTGTTGGTCATGTTTCTCCTACAAGCATATGTGTCTTCACGGACACAGAAATAGATCTAGACGTTTGAACACTGTGTCCAGTCATACAAAGTCTCGTTAATCAGAATGCACCACATCCTTCACAGTGGAAAAGGTAAACTCCAAAGTCTGATTGTGTATTTGTTATGAGTCTGATCCTAGAGTCATCCTTGATGGTGAACTTTCTCAATGATTAGGTGTGAGATATGTGAACTATGCTGGTGTTAGGAAGAACTAAGCATCCTGATGTTCTTTCTCCAATTAGTGTTATAAATATAAAGTATTTTCTTGTATTTATTAACAATCTGTATAGACAAATGTTAACTAGTGAATAATTATTTTATGATTGAAAATTGTTCTTCAGGTACTCTATTTTACAAATCCTGATTGTTTTAAGAAATAATCTAATTACCAACATAATATTTATTTAGGTGTCATGACTTGAATGGAAATCGAGGTCATCTTCATATGTGTATTTATCATATTTTGCAAGTAAACTTCTCTCTTTATTTACGCAAATAAACACATTGAAATCTTGAGATTTTGTTTGATGGCTCTGTGGTTGTCATTTTCCTACAGGTGTAATGCTCAAAATGTCATCTATATCATGAGCGAAGTCAGGTTGTTTTGAATGATGCTCGAAAATATATCTACCTACAGGAGATTCTCGAGGCATTTTCCTACAATCCTATGTACAAATAAATAAAGACAACTAACTCATTCTTAATGTTTTCAGTAAGTCAGGTAACTGACAACCTCACCAAACTACAATACACGTATACTACAGAAAATAAATATATTGTTTTTGCATTTGCAACCATTTTATCTCTAGTACTGTCATTATAGACTGCTTAGAATTTACCACATTCAAGAACTTAGTGACTAAGAAATACACACCTCACAAACTAACGCTGGTATCTACACAAATACATGTAGGTTGCAAATGTTTGTAAATACAGATGAGTTCCTCCTCAAGGAAACCAAGACAGGAAATGTGGGAGGCTCTTAAATTTTGTTGTATTATTATCACACCTCTTTGACCGTGAATCATGGTGAGTATTATTATTATTATTATTATTATTAATGACAGTGATAAATAATAATAAAATTAATATAAAAATAATAAAATATTAAAGTAAAAAACTGAGACTTATTATAATTATTATTTTTATTATTAGTATTATTATTATTATGTATTATGTTAAAAACACTAATAATAATACTACTACAACTAATAATAATAATAATAATTTTTATTTTTTTATTTTTTATTAACACATCGGCCGATTCCCACCAAGGCAGGGTGGCCCGAAAAAGAAAAACTTTCATCATCATTCACTCCATCACTGTCTTGCCAGAAGGGTGCTTTACACTACAGTTATAAAACTGCAACATTAACACCCCTCCTTTAGAGTGCCGGCACTGTACTTCCCATCTCCAGAACTCAAGTCCGGCCTGCCGGTTTCCCTGAATCCCTTCATAAATGTTACTTTGCTCACACTCCAACAGCACGTCAAGTATTAAAAACCATATGCCTCCATTCACTCCTATCAAATACGCTCACACATGCTTGCTGGAAGTCCAAGCCCCTCGCACACAAAACTTCCTTTACCCCCTCCCTCCAACCTTTCCTAGGCCGACCCCTACCCCGCCTTCCCTCCACTACAGATTTATACACTCTCGAAGTCACTCTGTCTCGTTCCATTCTCTCTACATGTCCAAACCACCTCAACAACCCCTCCTCAGCTCTCTGGACAATCGTTTTGGTAATCCGCACCTCCTCCTAATTTCCAAACTCCGAATTCTCTGCATTATATTCACACCACACATTGACCTCAGACATGACATCTCCACTGCCTCCAGCCTTCTCCTCGTTGCAACATTCATCACCCATGCTTCACACCCATATAAGAGCGTTGGTATAACTATACTCTCATACATTCCCCTCTTTACTTCCATGGACAAGGTTCTTTGTCTCCACAGACTCCGAAGTGCTCCACTCACCCTTTTCCCCTCATCAATTCTATGATTCACCTCATCCTTCATAGACCCATCCGCCGACATGTCCACTCCCAAATATCTGAATACATTCACCTCCTCCATACTCTCTCCCTCCAATCTGATATCCAATCTTTCGTCACCTATTCTTTTTGTTATCCTCATCACCTTACTCTTTCCTATATTCACTTTCAATTTTCTTCTTTTACACACCCTACCAAATTCATCCACCAACCTCTGCAGCTTCTCTTCAGAATCTCCCAAAAGCACAGTGTCATCAGCAAAAAGCAACTGTGACAACTCCCACTTTGTATTTGCTTCTTTATCTTTTAGCCCAACACCTCTTGCCAAGACCCTCGCATTCACTTCTCTTACAACCCCATCTATAAATATATTGAACAACCACGGTGACATCACACATCCTTGTCTAAGGCCCACTTTTACTGGGCCTTAGACAATAATAATGATAATAATAATGATAATCTCACCACAATACACGGTCAAAGAGGTATGATGATAAATCAAAATTTCAAAGTCTCCCACGAAGATGAATGGTTCAGAGAACCGACAAATTGATAAATTAGACACATCTGAAACCCAAGTGTTGCAAATGTGTCTAATTTATCAGTCTCTTCCACATTTCATGTCCTGCTCTCCTCGAGGAGGAACCCACCTGCATTCTACGAACATTTTCAATTTGCTTTTTTTTAATTTTCTCAATTATTCGTTTATTTCTCGAGAACGTTTTAATCGATCGGCTTTAAATTTCCAACTCTGGTGTAATGAATATTGCAGAAGATTCATGGGACTATTTACATGCCTGGGCACCCTACACACAATGTTACATAGATCTTTCCCAAATTTTGTTTGTTTATATAACTGAAAAAAATATCCTTAGTTTGGCCTCAAAATTTCAATAATCATTTATCCCACTTAGAAGTAGGTTTGTATTTTTAATGGGTGGGGAAGAGGCCATTTTACACTTTTAATCTCGAGATGGTATAGTATTATTTTTCCTTATTGCATTATTTTACCCTGATGCTGGTAAGTACCTGTTGATCTAATTAACTCGACTTATCTTTCCCTTGCCTCGATCAAATGTGAATGTCTCTTATTCCTCAAGCGCTATATAACACATACGGATTTAGCGCTTTTCTCTGGCTAAAATACAAGAATTATGTGCGCCGTCAATCATTATTGGCTGTTGTATCTTTGGAAACGGATGAGTGGGGCACAAATTTTGTCGAACTCTGTTCAGTAATTGATAATTGCATCTTCTGGTGAGTTTTTAATTGGTGGTGATGTGTTTACTTCATCTCCATGGGGAAGTGGAAGAGAATTCTTCCTCCGTAAGCCATGCGTGTCGTAAGTGTCGACTAAAATGCCGGGAGCAAGGGGATAGTAACCCCTTCTTCTGTATACATTACTACATTTAAAAGGAGAATCTTTTGATTTTTTCTTTTGGGCCACCCCGCCTCAGAGGGATACGGCCGGTTTATTGAAATATGTGTTTTCTTCAATAGAAGGTATCTCTTGTTGTCACCTTGTGTAAGTCATAATGGCCAGATTTCATTCATTAAACTATTGTCTGGGAAATAACTGGAGTATATATTCTGATCCAAAATAAGTCACAGTGATTGACTTTAATTGGATATCCTACGTTAAACCAACTTAAGTGTGGGTTTTTTTCTATTCCTTTAACATCTATGTGCCCTCACCATCAAGACCATTGTTAAAATTACGTATGTTGCGTACACTAAACTTACAAAAGACTTACTTATTTACGTACTTATTTGCTTACTTCCAGTCTTATACTCTGGTCAGTCTTAGAGCAAAGTTTGAATTGATTATCCCCAATGTAGGTCTCAATTAACTCTTTTGGAAAAGAATGGGAACAATTTAATTATCGCTATTCATTCGATAATATCTGAGTGTCGCATCTGATTAACTTGAACCCTTCCATGCTCATAACTTCATCATGTATTTTTTGAACATCAGGCTAAAGTTGGTTAGTCTCTTTGGTCTCTTTGAATGGTTTCAATTAGATTTGAGCTGCGTATGTCCTAATTTACCATGTTATTGAAGAAATATAGATACTATTAGTTTCCATATCAAAACTTATGAATGTCTCTTTTGATTCCCTTCAATCTGCATAATTAACTTACGTAGCGTACATGGAGGGACAGAGAACTGGGGTTATGAAGTACCGGGATACCTTCCTGGTATCACTCAGCCTCCGAAATATATCTACTTATTATTTTCATTGGTATTATTAGCAGTAGTTATAACAGTAATAATTATTATTATTATTAGTGGTGGTGGTGGTAATGAATAGAAGTAATGCATATATAATCCGTACATAGAAAAATAAAACTAATGACGATGTTTCGATCCGACTTAGACCATTAACTAGTAACAGAAAAGCGCGAAACATATGGAATGGCAGGGGAGGGGGTGTGGGGTCGGGAGAACCAGAGGAGGTTGAAGAAAATGGTAGGAGTGATAGAGGTAGTGGTAGAAGTAATAGTAGTAGTAACAGTAGTAGTAGTAGTAACAGTAGTAGTAGTAGTAACAGTAGTAGTAACAGTAGTAGTACTAGTAGTAGTAACAGTAGTAGTAGTTGTAGTAGTAGCAATTAGTAGTGCAATAGTGGCAGTCCCCTTGTTCTCCAGACCCCGCCCTCTTGAATATATACTAGCTCCCTTGCCATCGCTCTTCTGTCTGACTAGTTAATGAACCAAGTTAGACCGAAACATTATAAAATTAATTTTCCCTAGTAGCAGATGTAGTATTCATAATAATAATATTATTTTTATTATTACTGAAGCATTAATCCCACCGACGTCGTACAGCACCTGAGGAAATGACTGGCTATCAGGTACGATCAGACGGAGTAGAACATGAGGAACCTCCCAAAAGTGGCGTAGTGAAAGTTGAATAGTCTTCTTTTGATCGTCTTTGTTGTTAGTTTTCAGTACACTTTGAAAAATCAAATCTCACTGTCCTCACACCTGCAGATGACGTCCAAGATCGGAAGCTGTCAGCTTATCTTATGCTCCAGGTGAAATGTTTATGATCGTATCTCAAGTATTGATCCGTTCAGTAAAGCTTTTTTTTTTTTAATCGCCTTGGGTATAGCAGCAGAACTTCGTCTACTAATCGTAGCCATGTGATGGTACAGGATATGACTGATCGGAAACCAACTAGAAACAAAAGGATTCCAGTCAGTCATTTCCAAATGGCATCATAATTCAACCTGTCCTCGGCAAAATCACCACAATTTTCATCCAGAATTGAAGCTCACACGAAAACTTCAAACTCTTTTACGAAACTGTCATATGTCTGAGTTTTTAGAAAGAAAATATCGTTTCCCCTCAACCTTTTCAGACGAACCAATGTTGTTATAAGAGTATTCCATTAAAAAAATATAAGTTTTTACCATAAGCAGTAAGTAGGTACTTGGGTGTTAGCGGACTGTTGTAGGTTGCATCCTGGGTGTACAAGATTAACCAGAATTGCCGGAAATGCTCTGCATGACCAGGGGCTTGCTATGTAGTAGGCTAGTGATGTCAGTTTGGCCTGTATCAACTGCTGTTTGTAATTATTAATATTATTAATATTAATATAATTATTATTATT
Organism: Cherax destructor; assembly: GCA_009830355.1. Lineage (NCBI taxonomy): Eukaryota > Metazoa > Arthropoda > Malacostraca > Decapoda > Parastacidae > Cherax > Cherax destructor. The sequence goes on along the minus strand of WNWK01005749.1, from coordinate 67,452 downwards.
TTGATTATTATTTTCATAACTGAACATTAAACCACTTGTTGAAATAAAGGTTATTAATATTTTATTATTATTATTATTATTATTATTATTATTATATATATATTAACAGTTATATACATAGTAAGTTAGTTTCAATTTGGCAAACCATCCATGATAGCCTAACTACCCTGGAGAGAATAGAACAGCAGGAAGTATTTATAACAAGCATTACTTAAAACAAAGTGTAAATACTGGAACGAAACTAATCACTAAAGGGGCCTATTCTAACCTTCCTATGGTGTAGAAATATACCTAGTTGGATTAATCTTATTGAAGCTAGCTGACCCAGTGGCTTACGCGACGGTCTGGAGTTCTGGGTTCGAACCCCACCCGTGATGTGGTTTGTTTGCAATCGGGTCATTACGATTTCGTGAGCCTTTTGAATGGTTTGAATTAGGTTTGAGCTGGTATGTCTTAATTTACCATGTTATTGAAGAAATGTGGATATTAGTTTCTATATCAAAACTTGTGAATGCCTCTTCTGATTCCCTTCAATCTGCATAATTAACTTACGTAGTGTACATGGAGGCACAGAGAACTGGGGTTATGATACCTTCCTGGTATCGCGCACCCTCCGAAATATATCTACTTATTATTTTTATTATTGGTATTATTAGTAGTAGTTATAATAATAATAATTATTATTGAGGTGGTGGTGGTAGTAGTAGTAGCAGTAGAAATAATGCCACACTGATCCCCTATTATACGTCTTTTCCAAATCCATAAATTCTACAAAAGACCTCTTTACCCTTATCTAAATAATGTTCATCTATTTGTTTCACTGTAAACACTTGGTCTACACACCCCTACCCGTCCTAAAGCTTCCTTATTCATTTCCGATCCTAGTCTCCGAATTACTTTTAATTCTTTCAATTATAATTCTGCCATACACTTTACCAGGTATACTCAACAAGCTTATTCCCCTATATTTTTTGGACTCACTTTTGTCCCCTTTGCCTTTATACAAAGGTACTATGCATCCTCTCTGCTAGTCCCTAGGTACCTTACCCTTTTCCATAAATTTATTTAATAAAAACGCCAGCCACTCCAAAACTATATCCCCTCCTGCTTTTAACATTTCAGTCCCGTCAATCCCAGCTGCTTTACCCCCTTTCATTTTACCCACTGCATCATGTATCCCCCCCCCCTCCCCCCGCATATATATCTTCTCGAAATAAAACAGTAAACCACTGAAATCTGAAAAGAGAGGAATCGAATTGGAAAGAAGTGAAAATAAGAAATACACGTGTCACAAACACACTTCCCTGAAATTTCGTCTTGAAATTCTGTTTCTAAAACAAAAATGATCTACTTTGAGTTTATTTAGAATCAGTGTTCATAATATTATTTGTGCATAAAGTGGGAAATATCTGTGCAATAACCTAGTTCAGCCCTCCTAGACTGAACATTCAAAACTCACTTCATGCATCACTAACTCGTCAAGATAAGGTTTAAAATCTATAGTGGGATATATTATTATAATAATAATTATTTTTATTGATGTTGATATTATTATTACTACTACAGTACCATAGTATTATCAGTTTGTATATTTAATACACAAATATTAACTCCTAATTCTTCAAAACAAAATAGCAAACACATTTAATCAATGCCATATATTGTGCTGATACTTATGAGCACAATATATCGTAAAATGGCACGAAAATATAACAATATTAACCATAAAAAATAGATACCTACAATATGCGTTATCTTCTTCCTACTCACAGCTGTCTTGATCAGCTGATACAACCTGTTTACTCAGAGTATAAGATACATTATAGGAAGTAGGACATGTCAGCCTCGATTCAACAGCTTGCTCCTGTTTAATGTTGCAAAATTGAAGATTCACATATGTTGTTTATTTTGTGCCGAGTTGGTAAATTATTATTATAATCAAAAGGAAGCGCTAAATCTACCAGGGTCATACAGCCTGAGTTGGAAAAGTGAAGGTTATTTATGATGATCTTATGTTACTGGGATGGAGGTTGCTTCTACTCAGCTGTATAGGGAAGAAGGTTGCTTGTAGTCAGCTGTACAGGGACGAAGGTTGCTTGTAGTCAGTTGTACAGGGACGAAGGTTGCTCGTAGTCAGCTGTACAGGGACGAAGGTTGCTTGTACTAAGCTGTATAGGGAAGAAGGTTGATTGTAGTCAGCTGTACAGGGACGAAGGTTGCTCGTAGTCAGCTGTACAGGGACGAAGGTTGCTTGTAGTCAGCTGTACAGGGACGAAGGTTGCTTGTACTCAGCTGTACAGGGACGAAGGTTGCTTGTACCCAGCTGTACAGGGACGAAGGTTGCTTGTAGTCAGCTGTACAGGGACGAAGGTTGCTTGTAGTCAGCTGTACAGGGACGATGGTTGCTTGTAGTCAGCTGTACAGAGACGAAGGTTGCTTGTACTCAGCTGTACAGAGACGAAGGTTGCTTGTAGTCAGCTGTACAGGGACGAAGGTTGCTTGTAGTCAGCTGTACAGGGACGAAGGTTGCTTGTAGTCAGCTGTACAAGGACAAAGGTTGCTTGTACTCAGCTGCACAGGGACGAAGGTTGCTTTTACTCAGCTGTACAGAGACGAAGGTTGCTTGTACTCAGCTGTACAGGAACGGGGTTGATCAAACTCAGATGGTACAAGGCTGCCCACAGGATGGGTATGGGGTGCATAATAAAGATATCAAACTAACTAACAAGGCCAGACGCTGTGGTACAAGGCCAGACGCTGTGGTACAAGGCCAGACGCTGTGGTACAAGGCCAGACGCTGTGGTACAAGGCCAGACGCTGTGGTACAAGGCCAGACAGCGCTGTGGTACAAGGCCAGACGCTGTGGTACAAGGCCAGACGCTGTGGTACAAGGCCAGACGCTGTGGTACAAGGCCAGACGCTGTGGTACAAGGCCAGACGCTGTGGTACAAGGCCAGACGCTGTGGTACAAGGCCAGACGCTGTGGTACAAGGCCAGACGCTGTGGTACAAGGCCAGACGCTGTGGTACAAGGCCAGACGCTGTGGTACAAGGCCAGACGCTGTGGTACAAGGCCAGACGCTGTGGTACAAGGCCAGACGCTGTGGTACAAGGCCAGACGCTGTGGTACAAGGCCAGACGCTGTGGTACAAGGCCAGACGCTGTGGTACAAGGCCAGACGCTGTGGTACAAGGCCAGACGCTGTGGTACAAGGCCAGACGCTGTGGTACAAGGCCAGACGCTGTGGTACAAGGCCAGACGCTGTGGTACAAGGCCAGACGCTGTGGTACAAGGCCAGACGCTGTGGTACAAGGCCAGACGCTGTGGTACAAGGCCAGACGCTGTGGTACAAGGCCAGACGCTGTGGTACAAGGCCAGACGCTGTGGTACAAGGCCAGACGCTGTGGTACAAGGCCAGACGCTGTGGTACAAGGCCAGACGCTGTGGTACAAGGCCAGACGCTGTGGTACAAGGCCAGACGCTGTGGTACAAGGCCAGACGCTGTGGTACAAGGCCAGACGCTGTGGTACAAGGCCAGACGCTGTGGTACAAGGCCAGACGCTGTGGTACAAGGCCAGACGCTGTGGTACAAGGCCAGACGCTGTGGTACAAGGCCAGACGCTGTGGTACAAGGCCAGACGCTGTGGTACAAGGCCAGACGCTGTGGTACAAGGCCAGACGCTGTGGTACAAGGCCAGACGCTGTGGTACAAGGCCAGACGCTGTGGTACAAGGATAGACGCTGTGCTACAAGGCCAGAGGCTGTGTGTACTCTACTGGTACAGCGACGGTAGTTTCCTGTGCTCAGCTGATACAAGGACGGAGGCTGAGTGTATTTAGCCGGTACAGCATCAAAGATGTTATTCTTACTCAGCAGTCACGAGGAAGACACACTAAAGAACCATTGTCTGTGATGAATATCAAAGGAATTCTAATATTGTTTTATGGCTATGTTGCTCCCAAGTCAGGAAAAATAATGAAAATGAAAGGAAGGTGAAAATAATTTTGCTTCCATGTCTTACCCTTGTCACTCTTATGTATATAATCATTCAGGAGGAGCACCTTGATACTGGTGAAGGGCTCTTGATTCATGATATTAGATCTACATTTTCCGTGCTCGGATCAAACTTGATTACCTCTTTTTCTAGCGGGGTTGCATGACGCTTACGTTGATAGTTTTCCAATTAGCAGGAGAGGAGAATGAGGAGGAGGAGAAAGAGAAGACAAAGGAAACTAATAATAATAAGCAGCAGCAGAAGAAAGAAAGAAAGAAAGACACGTGTTCAACAGTTAGGTATTTATATTTGAAACGTTTCGCCTACACAGTAGGCATCTTCAGTTGAGTACAGCAGCAGCAGAATCAGTAAAGATGTAAAGACGATGTAATCAGTCCATTCCCCTCGAAGAGGTAGTTTTGAGGTGATCAGTCCCTCAGCCTGGAGAAGAGTTTTGCCCCATACTCTGGAACGATGAAGCAACAGTATGGACACAGGAGAGGCGAAGCCCACTAGTAGAAGTAAGAATGTAATAACTGCTTCCTCTGTACTCTACTAAAGAAGCCTATTGTTTATTAAGGGAAACGTTTCGGAATAAAGATGCCTAACTTGTCGGTATTGTATGGTATTATTATATTCAATAATAATAATAATAAAATAAGCTAAAGCTTTGCCGGGATTTCCATCTTCCTTAGAAAATATTACTAAAGGCAGAGTTAAAATTAATGAGCAACATGACGCTTGTTATGAGCTAAAGAATGATCATCTGATTCTGGTAAAGAAAATAAGAAAATCGACTAACGTCTCCCTCTGGCTGCAACCTTGTGAGATTTATCTCAAAATCGCAGAGTTTATTATTAATGCCTAAAGCAATAAGATCAATATTTCTCATGAAAATTATATGTTTGGCAAAGAAAATATTTAAAAAAAATTAATAATTACAGAAGAATGAAGAAAAACTGTTGGAAGGAAACTCGATACACCATTTTAAGAACTGAATTTTACCCGGCCAAAGTTATTTAACAGGCGAGAGAAAAACTATGCTGTGATTTTTAGTCCGTCTTTGAATATTATCACTTTGCCAGTGAGATATGAAAAGAAAAATCGGACATGTTAGGTCATTGTGATGGTAGAAGAGAGAAAATACCAAGTTAACTCACACATGTAATTAGGAATAAAACATTCATCAAGGATCTTGGAGGGTCAAGAATAGAGTTAACATTCCTGTTAAAAATGATGTGTATATATGGTTCCATTCAGCAGGAAGGCAAGTTAGAAGGTTCTAAGAGGAAATATATCTTAGGAAATCTTTTGTAGACAAAAGTGTGCATTTAATTTTTTGCAATGTTTTAGGAAAAGATACGCAAGTATTGCACATGTTGTCAGGGACATAGCAAAAATTCCCGTTAGGGAAATTACTATAACAAAAAATCATAATAACGTCCATAAACAAGAAACGGTAAATTATAAGAAGTCAGTAAAACAAAACTTTAATTAAATATTTAAATGACTTATGATGATTATAGTACTTAAGCCTGAAGGGGTAATATAGCTACGTAATTATAGCGGTGTTGTTGAGTGGCGGTGCCAAGTAGGGTTAGAGAGAGGTGAAAGAAGTAACCGGGAAGGAGCGTAGTCTGGTGCTGATTATGACCGGTGGTAAAGCCACTTGTTGATGCAGTAGGCAGGTGTAGGTGCTCAGGCTGGAAAAGAGCTTGATAGGTGGGACAACTCAATCGGCAAATAGGACAATGTAGCTTCCCTCTAAACTCACGAATATTGTAAACTGATAATTATCCAGCAGCAGCTGAATGAGAGAGTGATAGAGGAGCTGCGACTCCTCTATCATCAACTGAATGTCGTCGCACTTACCGCTGAGGCATTGTGAAAGCTGACCAAGCAAATATGATAGGTCAGAGCAGGTGGGATTCCAAGAATGAAGCGAGTCACCTGATGGTCATCTTGCAAAGCTCTCCAGAGGGCGTTGCTGGTGGTAAAGGCTCCCTACTCTGGCAAACGACCATTCCCTACGACACTTCCCTAATATAACTAATTTACATCAGGTCGTTTTCCATAACATACTTAGATGTAAACAGGAGTGAAAATAAAATGGGAAAACAATTCCAAAACGAAAATGAAAATTTGACTAACACAACACTTCTGGTAAGTAACTACAGATGTGGTTAGAAGACTCAATATTATATACATAATGTGAAATTTAAATAATTGAACTGCCAAAATCATTCTTAATAATCTGCTGTTTGATTCTTTGAAATTTTCAAGATAGACTAAAGGCTTATGGTCACTTTCCAAATTTCAATCTTTTCCATAGAGGTAATATTTAAATTTTAACATTCCCCACAATAACTAGACATTCTCTCTCTACTGTGAAGTAATTTTCTTCTCTTAGAAGTTTTTACTTGTGAATGAAACAGGAAAGGGAGAGTCATCTTAGCACCCAAGTCGAACAACAGCCAGTCCGGTGTTAGAAGCATCAGTAGGTAGGCAAAAAGTTCTGTTAACATATGGAAGTTTTAAAATATGAGGAGTTAGGAGTTTAGCTTATCTTAAGCTTCTGAGCATGCAAGTGGCTCTTTAATATTTCTTCAGATCATCAGAAAGAATGTTATTGATAACCTAGATTAGGTATAAACTTAGTGTTGTTAGAACAAGGATTTAAATTATTGTCTGAAATAATGAATCCAAGATATTTAATTTGGATATCTCCATTACAACTTTTTGAGGCTTGGCCCTTAATTCATGAGATTTTAATCGGTTTAATGTTATACATTCTTTTACACTGGTCTTCCCACGAATGATTCATAATGAAAATAGCAAAGTACACAGAAACATTTTCAACACCAGCAAGAACAATTCGCATTAATTGAATATACGAATCGCAAGCAGTCGCAAGGTTGAAAGTCATGGTGGTGTTTTGCATAAAGCCGCAGTGTGTTTGAAAAACAGTGCAGGGTTAAGTAATGGTAGAACTACTGATAAAATGTTAGGTAAATGTACAAATGCAACTATTTTACTGTGACAACGTTTCGCTCTCCAGGAGCTTTATCAAGGAGTTACAAATATTACGAGGATACAGAGGATATATATATAATATATATATATATTTATATATATATATATATATATATATATATATATATATGAAAATGAGAAAATTTGCGCACAGGTTAGCAAAAAAAATCGAAGAAGGTAACAGTGGGAGCAATCAGAATAATTACAAGTGACGACACTGTAGCTCCCAAAGATGAGACCACAGCTCAAGCACTAAGAGACAAGCATCCAACAAGGGACACCATAGCCATCAACAACAACCCTGAAGGAGACCCCATCACTGAACAATTAATTTTGCCAGAATCAGAAGTCTATAAGGCGATAGTGTCATTTCCAGCAGGATCTGCAGGAGGTTACACTGGAATTCGACCACAAAACCTCAGAGTTGGTAAATCCAGTACTCGGCGCATCTGCATCAATTCTTCTCGCCGAATTAACAGCTTTTGTCAACAACTGCCTGGCTGGGCGAATCCCAGAAGAAATTAAAGCTTTCTTTTTTTGGAGCCTCATTATGCGCTTTGAAGAAGAAGGATGGGGGAATCAGACCCATTGCTGTTGGTAACACCCTTCGCCGTCTCGTTGAAAAAGCAACAGTAAGAAACATTCGCCTAGAAGCTGCCAGTTTACTCCAGCCACACCAACTGGGCTTTGGGGTCTCTAAAGGCAGTGAAGCCGCAGCTCATGTTGCAAGGGCCTACATCAGGAACCTACCAGAAGAGAAGGCCGTAGTCAAACCTGACTTTAGAAATGCCTTTAGTATGGTGAAGAGAGATGTGGTCTTGCCAACCGTTCGGGATCGGTTCCCCAATCTCTTTCCTTCATTTCAGCTGGCTACAGCAAACCCTCAACTCTTTTGTTTGGTGAACATGAAATTCCCTCATCTGAGGGTGTTCAGCAGGGTGATCCACTCGCTCCACTTCTCTTCTGCTTGGCAGTAAGAGAACTAACTTCCATCCTACGCAGCGAGCTCAACATCTGGTACCTGGATGATGGCACTCTGGCTGGTACTGGGGAGTCCCTGTTAGAGGACCTACAACGGGTGAAGACATAGGGAGAAGCCTTAGGACTCATCCTCAATCCCTCCAAGTGTGAAATCATCACAACGAACCAGGAAATAATGCTGTGCGAACAATCCTCCCAGAAGTCTCTACTACCACTCCATCCAGCAGAACCCTCCTGGGAGCATCGCTGGGTCACCAGGCCATCGACACGGTCCTCAAGGACAAAGTGAATGACTTGAAAAGAATGGAGGAGAGAATAAGTGATCTTGATGCCCATGATGCCCTGTATCTCCTCACAAGGTGTCTTACTATGCCAAGACTCACTCACTTCTTGAGGTGCGCAGCCTCTTTTGACAACCCAACACTTGACGGTATGACGCACACCTGAGATCAACCTTTAAGAAGGCACTGAATCTGTCACTAGAGGATCGGCAATGGGAGCAGGCAACCCTCCCAGTGCGACTGGGAGGTATAGGGATGGGCAAAGCAACGCAGGTAGCTTTACCTGCATTTCTGTCATCGTGTTTGGCCTCCTGTGGATTAGTCAAGACGATTGTCCCTGAACGTTTGAGAGGTGTGGTTGGGAGCTCAAGACCCCAGGTTCATTGAAGCAGCCGCGCGGTGGGACACCCTTGCAGACTCTTCCAGTAGACCAGCTCCTCCCTAAGAGCACAAACAGTCCCACTGGAAAAAAAACGATCATGGAAAATATTGCCAACACAATGCTCACCAACGCTTCTGGAAAGGACAAAGCTCGTCTCCTAGCGGTGAAGGCACCACACTCAGGAGATTTCCTTCTAGCTGTTCCGAATTCCTCTCTGGGGAATCGACTCGACCCACAGGCCATTCGGATTGGTGTTGCTCTTCGCCTAGCCGCCCCCATACTCACCGAACATAGGTGTATTTGCGGCAGGGCGACGGCTGATCAATTCGGACTTCATGGTCTCGTGTGTCACACATCAGAAGAGAAGTATGCTAGACATGAGGTCAATGACATCATAAAGAGAAGCCTCGCCACAGCCCGTTGCCCAGCTCAACGGGAACCCCTAGTGCAGAGGTCTGATGGAAGTCAAAAGCGTCCTGATGGAGCCACTATGCTACCCTGGAAGGATGGTAAGCAGATTGCTTGGGACTACACCTGTGCTGCCACAATGGCAGACACCTACTTGCCATACTCCGTAGCCGAAGGGGGTGGAGCTGCTAGCCACAGGGAGACCCAGAAGACTCGCAAATATATGAAGGCCTTCCCCTTTGCTATAACTTCATCCCAATAGGGTCGGAGACCCTTGGAGCATGGGGCAAGTGTGCTCTAAAGTTTCTCAAAGAGCTGGGTGAAAAACTCATCATAGAAACCAAGGACCACAGGGCGACCAGCTTACTCTTTCAGAGACTCAGTGTTGCGATCCAGAGGGAAAATGCCTACAGCATTCTAGGCACGTGGCCAACTACCGGGGAGCTGGACGAAGTATTTGACATGTAGCACTGAGTTGTTATCTTTATTGTTTTACTCCTTATTGTATTCTTGTCAATGTATTTTGTCTACTTTGTCTTGAAATAAATTTTATACACTTATAAACTGCGGCTAGCCGAGGGATCGAACCCGTGTTTTAGCCAGCCTCGTGGGAAGAGCGAAAATTCACGACGCGCTGAACCACTGGACAATACAATCCTACAAACATGAGTCTAACGAACTAGGCTTGCTTCATGTTGCGAGGACATACGATGGTGTGGTTGCCTCAGAGCTAATTTCCTTCTACTCCCCGATTGGTGTGCTAGCCTCCACAAGCAGTACATATGTTATTGAGAGAGACGTACCGTGTCCTTGTAATAGTTGTAACGGCTTGGCAAAGCTCCTAACAGGGTATGAGATCTGAATCTCGTACCCTTTTAGGTCTTGAGCTAATGTATAGGTATTGTGTCTTTTTAATCATTTTAACAGATCAAAATGAAGTGAAAGGTTTAATATTACCCAATCCTAATCATTTGTCTACCTCTATCAAATGATTTTCGAAGATAAACTGGAACTGGGTAAAGTTTTTTTTTTAAAGGCTCCGTGACGCCTGGGATATCTCAGAAAGTATCAGAAAACTTAGCAACTATTTTCTCAGCTTGAGGTTTCTGTTGACAAGTTAATTCCTTGTTAAAATTAACACGAAGTTGAAGCCTATAGAGTTACGATCACTTGTGTTTCATGATCAGTCATCCTGTTCAATAACAAACATTACAAATCTTTTTTTTTAGTGAAGGAAGATTACTATAATTAGATACATCCATCTCAAACATTTAGATAAGATTTTTTTCTTCTATAATACTTAAAAGTGGTTATATGATATATTATAAATTTACCATCATCAAATTAGTAATCAACTATTACTACTTTCAAGGGACCACACCAAGTATGCAGTAACTTTTTTTCCCAGTGTCCGGTAATAGAACACGAATTTCGTCGCTGACAACAAACCTACGGTTACGAGTTTCCATATCAAACAAGTCTTTGTAAGCATCCACAGATACTTTCAAGACAGCTGACAGCGACTTCAGTCGTCTCCAATTGATTTCTAAGATCAAGACGAAATTGATAAGTGGTTTGCACCTCTTTAGTACCTTTGGAATCAGTCGAACGTTCATACGAAATATATAAAGCACCTCTAACCTGGCATCCATACAGCTGGTCGAAGGGAAAGTACCCTAGAAAATCTCTAGGTACTTCTTTCCTTTGCAAACAGTGAACATGGCAAATATCTATGCCACGCCTTTATTTTCAACGAGCAGTTTCTTTACAATACACTTTACAGTAGAGAATTACCTGTCAGTTCTTCCATTACAACTAGGGTGGTAAGGGGTCGTATGAGTTGTTTCATTCAAATTACCTAATATACCTGGTCGATATGTTCCGAAGTGTACTGGGTTCGCTGATCTGTCAAAATTTCGCTTGGTATTCATACAGTTGAGTAAATCGAGAAAATTGCTTCAGCGACTTCAATAGAAGTTATGGGCCTAATAGGTACAGATTCACGAAAACTTGTGGCATTGTCTATTAAAGTTAATATATACCTGTGTCCTGCAGAAGAATTAGGATACAACGGACTTAAAATATCTTCATCCACTCATACGTTACCTAAAAATATTAACATCTTTGCCATTATTATTTTCCTAGTCTTGCCTTTATATGAAGGCTACCGACATATTACATGACATACAATAATCGCTAATGTCGGTAGACATTCCTGTGAGAAAAATGTCTTGATACAGGAAGATAAATAACTTAAGAACTGTAGACCGACACTTGTATGGAATAACTAAGATATCCTTATTAACTTCACTATGAATACATAAGATTCTTTGACTCACGAAATGACACGATTGAAAACAAACCATACCACGGGCGGGGATTGAACTCGAGGCGAGTGAGTCGTAAAAGTCGAGGCCAACGCATGATGACGGCTTTGAAGGGACTAGAGTTAGAGTTCGTCAAGGCCACGCTGGCGGGAGATTCATCTGTAAAAACTTGCATTTGTGGACACAATGGCGCCTGTGCTAACTTATTTATGGTGTATAAATATACCTAGATGGTTTAATCTTATTGTAGCCAGCTGGCCCAGTGGCTAACGCGCTGGCCTGGAGTTTTACTACTCGCCACGAGTTCAATTCCCTCCCATGGTATGATTAGATTCTTTATTATGAATTTATAAGTAGAATTATTCATTTTAATTAGGTTACCACTTTGTTCATATTTACGACAACTGTCAAGACTATTTTGCAAATTTACAAAATCATGTGAAAGATCGAAGTGTATAATTGCTGGAAAAACAAGAGGATGCAAGTTCTTTGCTATAACTTGTGATCTAGATATCGCATTAACAAAAGACTTAAGCATCAGACGATATCTCAAGTGTATCCTCTATTGGGTTTAGGGTAACCTAGATTCCTCAGCTGAGATATAAACCTTTGGTGTGAAGAATATAATATTCTCAATAATAGCAACGTTAATGTTTTAGGAAAGTGATTCTATAATAACAGGTTCATCTGTACGTGGTATTGAATTAGTCAGAGGAGATGATAGGCTGCTCTTCAAGGTGGACAAGATTCTGTTCTAGTTGGTAAAGTCTTACTATCACATTGGCAAATTTAGCCCCAGAAATATTTCCAACTAGCACAATATGAGTCGCTATGGGCAATGACTGCGTCAGTCCACTCGGAATACCAATTACACTTCAAATAGCATCTTATGACATTTATGAGATCTGCCAAGAGTCAGTTAAGCAGACTTAGCCTAAGATTGATTCAGATGGGTAAATAGTTTATTACACACTACTATACAAAAACATCCGGTATCACGTAAGATCTTAGAGAAATTCATACCGTTTTCAGAACTTTGCCAGAAAGGAGCATCATGGATTTCTGCCAAGCAATTTACTTTATGATTCGGGTCACCACAAATATGACACTAAAATATGCAGAAGCAATCTTTTTATCATGTTTGAAATATTTAGATGGTTTAGACTCTTGACAATGGTTTTTATCTCTTCCTTGGGATAAAAATTATGAGCAGCTGAATATAATTCAGCAGCTTTAGCCATTTCAGGAGAGTCACACATTTTCCTCCTTAATGAAATTTCTTCCATTATGGTGGACGGAAGACAAAATTTATCACCGATCAACAGATCTCTTAATGAACTAAAATAATCCATTTCTGCTCTGGCAGTTAAATTATCAAAAGTTTAGCAAACTCAGATACAATCTGTACGTAATTTTGGTTAATTAAAATTTTAGGTTGAATTATCCCCAGTAATAAGTAGTTTTTTTAAAAGCTGGAGTGTGGCTGTTTCTAAATTATCTTAATACGAGATTATTTACTGAGAGAAAGTAGCATACGTGTTTAAAATTAAAGGTAATAGTGATGCCCACCAATCTGATGGCGATTCTCAGTGTTGATACCTTCAAATATAATTAAATATGCGGTAATGTCTTCCTCAGGATAAGAAATTTTAAGTATTTTAAGATTAGGCGTGACATGAGCCGATTCATACACTCCCGCACTAACCTTATGTTTGCATAGTTCTAACTTCTGAAGTTAGATATCCAATCTTTATTGTTCTATCTTTCTTTGAACTACCAAATCAGCTAATTCTTTATGCCTAATGTTTTTATCTCGTTCTTGAGCTCTTTCGTCTCTCGCTATTATCTCTTGTTCCTTCCTATCTTCTCGTTCCTGCTGTCGCTGTAATCTAGTTTCCTCACGGGTTTTATTTTCTTCTATCTTAGAAGCAATAAATATTTCTAGACTTCTCCCTTCTAAACCTAATTTTTCTCCTTGCCGATATCAATTCTTCTATAATGAACCGAAATTATGTTAATTAGTAAAGATAATTAATGATGCCTTTGAAGGGATAAACTCCTTTTTATAAGAGATATAATCCACACACCTGTTTCCCAGTATTAAGTTGGAAGAATACTTTCCCAGACTACCTAATACACGATAAAGAACAATGATACGCTTATTTTCCTAGTAACTATACTGAGGGTCTCATACAATGAACAGGTGTTAGTTTGACCAGACGCTGACAGTCCCACAGTACTTAATAATCCAATGTGAAATGCAAAGAAATTAATGATCAATGTTTTACGGGTCAGTGGACAGACATCTAAAATTCCTTTTAGCCAAAATAATTCTTAAACCCTTTTGGTGGTTCAGTAATGACTACAGACGGAAAACATTAATGGTCAGTGTTAAACGAAGTCACCTTCCTTCCTTCCTTCCTTCCTTCCTTCCTTCCTTCCTTCCTTACAGTCAAAAATAAGAAAAATCCTGGCAAAGTCGCCTGAATGTCAGTGACATGGCAAAAATCCACGTTAGGAAAATTACAAAGAGGAAAAATAATAATTCGTTTATATAAGGTAAATGATAAGAAATGACTAAAACTTTATATTAATGTAAATAAAATAAAATCACTATAATAATCAGGATGGTATGTATTTTTAAGTCTGAAGGCCTAATAAAACAACGTATTTATAGGGATGTAGCGTGGCGGTGGTGTGCCAGGTCGCGATGGAGAGAGGTGAAGGAAGTCACCAGGAAGGAACGTAGTCTCGTGGTTGTTGTTGTTGTTGTATGTTCGCCGGTACATCCGGCCCGGGTCTTCTCCAAATGGTGACCCGGCATTGGCCCCCTGGGTAGAGGGTGTCATCTTATTCTTTCTTTCTTGCTGTGGCTCCCCATGATGGGGAGTGTCTTCTGACGTCGCATCTTCATCAGCAGATCTTGGTACTTCAGGCTGTGGTTCTACCTACATAGGAAGAAGAAGGATGGGGGATAAGAAAGAAGGAAGTGAGAGAAAGAATAGCTGTAGTGGGTAGTCTTGGTCGTCGTCGGGGTTCTCCGGCGTCGTCATCGAGGGGGCGGGTGGGTGGCTAGGACTGGGAGCAGTGTCTCCAAATCATGGGTGGCCAGGTAAACCAGCCGGGCTGCTTTGTCCTCGCGGGTCAGATCCCCAGGTGCCATCGGGAAGTGCCTGCGGCGAATGGACGTCGTCGAAGGACAGTCAAGCATGTAGTGAACTAGAGGCTTTGGAACCATCCGGTCGCAGTGGCGGCAAAGCTCCTCACTAACGCGTTCGATAAGGCGCTTTGCAGTAGGGTAGCCGAGGCGCAGGCGGTGGACGCTGACTTGCAGCTCCCTGTTCAGTTTCCTCATGTTTGGTGGGGGCTCCCTACGTGTCGCTCTGTCATACCAGTGCCGGCTCCGAGATGCTCCCGGTGCTGGTAGTGGGCGTCTGGCTGCCGAAGCTGCCCCCAGGTGCACCTGCCTGCGGCTAATGGCAATTGTAGTCGCAGGTTGGGCCGCAAGTGTGGCAGACTTAGCCGCCCCATCCGCCGCATCATTCACAGCAAGGTCGATGTGGCTTGGTATCCAATTGATTGTTGCTTGCCGGCCCTGCTCGTCAAGTGAATGTAGGTCTCTTCTGATGGCGGTGAGGAGCCGGATGTTATCCTTGGGCTCCCTATGCATGATGGCCTGTATCGCCGCCCTGGAGTCGACGTGGATGACTGGAGGTTGGTGGTGTTCCAGGAGCGCATGTTGGATGGCCCTCTGGATGGCGTGGAGTTCTGCCTGTAGGATGCTGCAGTGGTCTGGGAGGCGCCAGCCGACCGTTAGGGAGGAGTGATATATCCCGGAACCCGTGCGGCCGGCCTCGGGGTCTCTTGATCCATCAGTGTAGTACACTGCACACCCGGGATGCTCCGCTGCAGCAATGCTTGCAGCTGCCCACCGCTGCAGCACGTGCTGTGGACAGTGACGCTTGCTGGCTGGCAGGTTTGCAAGGTGGATTACGACAGGTTCTGGTGCCCATGGCGGTGGCACGGTGTACCCATCGACTGGCCGGTCGCATCCCTTGTCCTCGAGGAGCGGCATGGGCAGGAGCTCCTGTGTCACTTCCGCAGCCGACCCCAACCATAGTCGGACACGGCCTCCTGCGAAGTCGCCTCGCTGACGGTCAAGGAGGTCTCTCAGCAGGCGCTCACCACCCGGTAGCTGGACAAATTTGGCCTCGTGGTGTTTATGACTGATGGTGAGACACTTGTTGATGCAGTAGGTAGGTGTGGGTACCCAGGCTGGAAATGAGCTAGATAGGTGGGACAACTCAATCGGTACTTAAAACATTGTAACTTTCCTCCACACTCACACGTGCTGATAACTCCTATAACAGCAGCACCTGGGTGAAGGAGAGTGGTTGAAGAGTGGCGACTCCTCCAGCATCAATTGAATAACTCCGTACTTTCCGTTGATATTTATTAAGGTGGCTTTTGCCAAACATAGTCTTTAATTAACAATCCAACACAGAGACCAGTTAGTGAAGAGCAGGTATTGTGAAAGAAAGGGTTCCGATATAACCATGTTTTGTTTGGATTACCTATAATAGCTTCCGGGGGTCACCACCTCTGTGTAAATGCGTTGTGTGAGGATTTAAAAATGAAGCTTTTAGTATTTTTTTCTATCGTGTTCGTGGTAGCGATGAGTAATGACTGGAAACAGTTCCACTACTCTGGTCTGATTTTCTGTTGACTAATTTAGCATTATGGGTGTACATGAGGTATCCATGGGTGCAATGATGTATGACACAAGTATAGTTGAATTGTTTCTGTTGCATTGATCCTTAATATTCATTGAAGGCATGTTAGCTATCTTGGTTTTACTTATAGCCATATAGTTGTGTATGTTATCAGAGACTCAGCTGCTAGGCAGAACTATGAGCTTATCTAATGTTTGTAGTTGCCTTGCTGCATTTGTGTGCCTTTCTGCTTTCCTCCTGCGGCCGTTGATGAAATGGGTAAAGAAGTGAATAATGGAGAAATCAATGTATAAACAGGGTGTCCCAAAAAAAAATCCTTGATTTCAAACAGGTATAACATGTAACTTTTTTGTAATAATCTTTCAGAGTTAGCAGCTTCAGATGCAGGATTCCATTGTTGCATGTGGTATAGTGTAGCATTAAAGGCACTCAATGTGTGTCCCTCTGGTTGCTCGCCAAACATTGATGTGATAGTTCAGTTCGGTCCAGACGCTCTGCATCATATCTGGTGTTATCATGCGAACTGCTTCAGTGATCAAAATTTTCAGCTCCTCAAGGGTTGCAGGTAGTGGTGGTACGTAAACTGTGCTCTTCACGTACCCCCAAAGAAAGAAGTCACAAACAGTTAGGACCGGTGACCGCTGCAAGTGGCCTGCGATGTCACCGGACCTAAGTGTTTGTGACCACCTTATTTGGGGGTACGTGAAGAGCACAGTTTACGTACCACCACTACCTGCAACCCTGGAGGAGCTGAAAATTTTGATCACTGAAGCAGTTTACTTTAATACCTAGAGTTTACTTTAATCCCTATTTTAGGGATTAACGAATCCTAGACTGGTGGTTTACAGGTTACTTCCAAAGATATGACCATCTTGTTGTCAGTAGATTATAAACCCAGTAACCCAACCAACAAATGGCATCAGTAAGTTCCTATTTTTAGCTATAATTCAGAGATTTCCAAACATTTATGTTCACTTCATCATACATTATTTTATGATGATGCATCAGTTGACGAAGTAAGTGGTAATTCACTTCAAACTTTTAACTAAGAGATGGTTTGACAAATATTGTGAAACTGATGGTTTTAATCAATCTTATGAAATATAAATTTTTAATATTGTTCATTAGAGCAGAGTGCAAATAAATATATAAATCATGCAACATGCAGAGTGGGGAATTAAATTTAACGAAGTTTCTCTAATAAGCGTTGTGTTTACAGAAGTTTCTTTATGCAACTAAGTATTTACTTGCGTTTTCCAATTCATATTTCGAATTTGCAGATGTTTTGCTATTCTAGGCGCCTCTAGGGTGAACGTAAACGCGTAAGCGTATATATGTACCGCGTCTTGCAGAAGAGAAACAGGGTGAGAGCGAGAGAATAAAATCATTTTGAGGGTCATATCAGGTGTCGAGGTCCGGTTAGTTCTCAAGTATACATACACGCGTTGATCTTTTCTAGTACAAGTGAGGACACAGTTGAAGCAATCCAGCGAAGTTCTTCATACTATTTTGTCTTTAGTTGTATTAACGAGTTCTGTTTCCTGATATTACCTCCTCATTGGTGATCGCTGGTTTATTCATGGTGTCGCTAAGAAGGCTGTAATTTAATCATGCTCATTTTATCATTACAGTAATGATAGTCAGAACTGACTAATGTGCATTACTCATGTACATGAGAAAGACACATTTGCAACACTTTGCTATGTTTTGGCATTTCTTTTGCTGAAATGTTTGGCCTATTCAACAGGCTTCTTCTATGTGCTGCCACTTTTTTAAAATTCTTCTCTGTGGGAACTCTGTCAATAACCTTACTGAATTAAAAATAAACACCCTTTTCCTAATCATTTTACAGAACCTTAAATGCTTAAATAGGTTTAACAATTTCTCTAAACGAGAATTGTTGCATGCAACTCAATTTAAAAATTAAAATTTAAATGAATACGTTGGACCAAAAGAAATTCACAGCAATGATAGATGTAGCGTCGACTCTGCAAGTCCTAATGTTTTATGCAAAAGTTAAGAAATAATGTATGCTTTGAGAACTACCAAATTGAATGAGAGATGAGCAAGACATGTGGAGAGCAGTTTGGTATATTTATGACCGATATGGTATATTTATGACCTTCTCATCAGACCTCTTCAGTCAGAATACATTTACTTTTAATAAACTGGAGACACAAGTATTGGCGAAGTAGATATGATGTAATTACTTCTGCACTCTTGAAGTAAGATTGAGGTGGTCAGTCCCTCAGCCTTTGTAAGTGCTCACTTCTACAGTTGTAATTGCTCACTTCTACAGTTGTAAGTGCTCACTTCTACAGTTGTAAGTGCTCACTTCTACAGTTGTAAGTGCTCACTTCTACAGTTGTAAGTGCTCACTTCTACAGTTGTAAGTGCTCACTTCTACAGTTGTAAGTGCTCACTTCTACAGTTGTAAGTGCTCACTTCTACAGTTGTAAGTGCTCACTTCTACAGTTGTAAGTGCTCACTTCTACAGTTGTAAGTGCTCACTTCTACAGTTGTAAGTGCTCACTTCTACAGTTGTAAGTGCTCACTTCTACAGTTGTAAGTGCTCACTTCTACAGTTACGATCACTGTGAAGCTGCGACATAAAAGTTTATTCTTTCATACTGAAACCAGACGTGACGTGCAGATGTATGGGTGTCTCCCCAGGAGGCACTGAAAGTAACTGACCCTTTCTAGGAAGACCCTCAAATCCTCAAACTAGAATGGGCTAACTGCAGTAATCCTCAATTCCTACGTTTTGCTTCTATTAACGCACCCTGCCTCCTGTGACGCCATCCTCACTTGTGCATCTTATTTATATGTAGAGTATAAAAGGTTACATTTTCATGCCTCAGTTGAATATTGATCAATACCATGAAGCTGAACACTAATGCTGTGTGAATGATCACCTCAAACCTATTTCTTCTTCAAAGCCGAGAGGCTGATCACTTCATATCTTCCTCGCCAAAACTTTTGTTGCCTCTAATATTTAAGTCACGTTCACATTTCGACTGAAGGAGTCTGCTGAGCAGCAGGCGAAACATCTCAGCTATAAATTTATCTAACTGCTCCGCATGAGTCTTACTCATTGTTTTTTTTTTTTAACATAAATCTTTATTTACATTTTGGAGAGTCTAAACAACGTCAATTGTAAATGTGAAATTCAGTTGTAGCAAAGAATTCATATAATTTTTAATTCTGGAATTCATTTGCATGATAGATTTCATGTAAAACGTAACTATGAAGAGCAATTGTACAAAAATCTTCTGATAAAAATATAATATGTTGTACCATGATTAGGAAAAGGATTTTTTTGAGTCTTTTATTTAAAAAAAAAAACATTTTTTTTAATTAAAGTGCCAACATACAGTATTGGAGGAAATTATCGCTCAGGAATATCACTTATAGGGAGTTTACCTGGAGAGAGTTTCGGGGGTCAACGCCCCCACGGCCCGGTCTGTGAAGTCCTCTAGTATTTCTCCACAAGGATCAATTACGGGCCACTTGCTCTATATAAAGTTAACTGTTGACCTAGAAGAGAGAATAAAAGCAAATTATTGGTGAATGAGTTATGTTGACCACCTAGTTATATTTTAGCAAGACGTTTTTCCCACCAGAGATATGAGATTGAAGCCTTTTATAGTGGTGCCAGCCGAAGTGGTGGAGTGACTGACCTACTTCCTAACTCAAGTAGGTCAGTCCCAGAGATATAACAACAAAACAACAAAATCCTGAATTCTCTGTAGCAAAGTGACAAAAGTTACGTAATTTTGACAAGTTAAAAAAAATACACATTTGCAGCATCCGAGTGTAATTATTGAGACACATTAACCCACAAAGTGCTTTATCAATTAAATACAGAAACATGTGAATGGTGCCTCTCATAGTGGAGAGATTATATGAAGTGGAGCGTCACAGGAGCTGGAGACTTGGTCACTGGGAGGAAAGGCAAACACGGGAAAAGATTTGTAGACGAGACAAGAGCTAGTTTTAAAATAACACTTACAAGTTCATAAAATTAATTAGAATATGTTTTTCATGTTCCAGATTACTTTGTAAGAAACATGAAAGGGTTGTATGTGATGGCAACACAACTGGATTCAAATTTCTTTGCAGAAATACCCTGTAATGATTGTCGATAATATAAATGAAAATGCTGGAAATTTTAGTAAGAATGCAGTATAGCTTATATGCATCCGAGGGACTAATTCTTGAACTGCAGGTTTTAAGAAGTATTTTTTCAGCAATTTTGGAAAAGCATTTACCAACGGAGTATAAATGATAACACAAAACTTTTGGAAATCAGGTATTGCACAGACTATATTTTCTTCATGTTAGAGAGGCAAAGGCAGAACACACTTTTTGTTCTCTGGGAAGAGAAAGATAATGTGCTGAGATTAACTGTGTAACAGAGTGGACTAAACAGTTTAGGTGTTTTGGAATTGGAAGCTCGTTTGGCAAGAAAACTTAATTTAAATGGCATTATTGACATTCTTTTCCATGAGGTAAAATGCGAAGATTGCTTTTTGAATAGCAGCGAAACTAAAGCTTTATTTGTATAAAATATTTTATTTTGTTTTACTGTTATATTAGTTTGTAATTTTTACGAAGAAAAACAAATCTGTCTATCTATATATATATATATATATATATATATATATATATATATATATATATATATATATATATATATATATATATATATATATATATATATATATATATATTATAATATGACGTGCCTAATAAGTCAAATCATTCAGTTTGGCTTACTTGGCCAAATAAGCCGATTGAAATTTTTTTAGGCCATAAATCCGCGGAAATCGGTCTGAGCATAACGAAAGAAACACATATTATAGATTTAATTTAATATTAGATATATGATATAAATAGCATAATTTAACAAGCAAGTATTGTCTTAGTTTTAGAGTGGTTAGGTGAGGTTTCTAACTTAGTTTTAGTCCAAAAATAAAAATCATATATCAGTTCAAATGAATAAAAATTAACTATCAGTCTGTAAAAAAATGAAAAAGGTTCATTTTTAAGGAAGTTCCGCCTATTCGGTAAGTTCTGCTTATTTAGAACATGTGGTGGGACACCCTTGCAGACTCCTCCAGTAGACCAGCTCCTCCCAAAGAGCACAAACAGTTCCACTGGGACAAACCGATCATGGAAAAAATCGCCAACACAATGCGCACCAACGCCTCAGGAAAGGACAAAGCTCGTCTCCTAGCGTATTTAAGTTTTTAATTTAATTTAATTCAAAGATTGTAACCGTATGAATTTATGTGATGGTTTTTATAAATTTCACAGTGTATTAATAAATTGTATGTTTAGATAGGAGAAAATAAAGAACTCATTATTTGATTGTGCACTCTTTAGAAAGACGTAGAATTAGGAGGGGATATGAGTGCGGTGTATAAATGGAAAACAGGAATAAATTAAGGTTCTGTGAAGCGCGAACCCAGTGACAGTTTCTTTACTCTGTTGTATGTCGACTAGGTTGCATGGACAGCCTTATCAGTGACCAGGGTCGTGAATTCATAAATAAAGTTATTGACATGCTTATGGACCGTTTCCAGACAGATCACCATATACCCTCGGCATACCACCCACAGTCTAACGGCCAAAGGGAACGTGGCAATCGGACACTCAAGACTGCACTGGATAAGCTCCTCAACGACCAAGCCGATGATAGGGATCACTACATTCCACGCATTTTGATTGCTTAGCATACAACTATCTATGCTTCAACGAAGTGCACGCCCTTTGAAGTGATGTATGGCCGCAAAGCCAAGTTGCCCACTGACCTGAAGTCTGCCGACAAGGCTGATGCAGCACCACTTCCAGACTCATGATGTTCTGTAGACACTTCACACCATTCGTAAATACCTCTGTTCCGCAGTCTCCAGGAACATTGCCAGTGCACAGTCTCGTCAGAAGGAGAATTATGGTCGTCACCATGAAAGCAACAGAGAGATTATCACAGGGTCCATAGTCTACATCAAAAGCAGCCGACGTATCCACAGGATGGGATCCAAGCTGGAGCCTCAATGGACTGGTCCATCTACTGTTGTTGAGTCCCTCAGCAAAGGCCGTGTCAAGCTAAAAAAAAATGTAAAACACGACAAGATCCTAAGTAACACCTACAAAGCCACCAACCACAAAATCTACATGGATGTCACATCAACATCAGATGTTCCTCATGACCTTGAGCACTTAACCGTTCCTGACCGCGCCTATGACACCTCAATGATGTCACAGGGGCCCAGCATCCAAAGAGATCAAGGAGGAAGCTAGACGAGACCAGTGGCACAATGGAATACATCAATAAAAAAAAAATAAGTCGACCACTCTTCAGCAATACTCGAAAGACCTTCACAGCAGCGTTGGGTTTGACATCAATAAAATCAATATACTTTGGCCGACCCTCTGAACTATCACAGCCAAGACGAACGTACAATATCAAAGGCAATGGCAACCACTACATCCCATTCCTCAATTATATACTCACAGGATCAGAGGAGAGCCATGGCAACCACTACATCCCATTCCTCAATTATATACTTACAGGATCAGAGGAGAGCCATGGCATCATCCGAGATCAAGTCGTGCAGCACATGAACACTGGCATCACCTCTTAGCTCCAACACTACCTGAACCAGAACGTTAATGACTATGTGACTGCCTCTGGAATCACAATGGATGGAGTATGGGCGACTGATGCGGAGGTTATGGCCACAGCCAGTTTGATATGATATGACGTTGCAGTATATACCAAGGTTAGCCATTCAATGCGGTGGGTAACGTATCATGCCAGTTTTAGTCTCCAGAGTTTGACAAATCATGCGCTATATCTTGAGAAAGTGTCAGAACAGTTCAATGTTGTAACCAGTGTTTAGATATGATGATAATATTATGTGTTGTTAACTCATGCTTCATTATAGTCTGCACTTAATTACTTTGCAACTGTATTTAACCGATTAAAAATGTGTATGTTAGTTTATAATGTTGTCATCAGAGTGAGAAATAAAATAAAATTTAAAATCTGAGTGTGTTTTTTTAATTTAAATTAAGATAGTTTAGTCTAGGTGTAAGAAAAAGAAACAAGACATGCCTGTTTTCTTGCATGTTTATGAGAAAGAAAAATACACCAACATGCCTACCATTGTGTAAAACAATTACAGGTTTCCGATTCACACGCATTTGGCAGGACGGTAGTACCTCCCTGGGTGTTTGCTGTCTACCAACCTATTTTATATATATATATATATATATATATATATATATATATATATATATATATATATATATATATATATATATATATATATATATATATATATATATATCTATAATAACACTGCGACTAGCCGAGGATTCGAACCAATGTCGTTTTGGCCCTAGCAGAGCTAGGTGTTTTACTGTGATCCGAGGACATACGATGGTGAAGGTTAGAGCGTCTAGTGATTTTCGCTCACCATGAGGCGGGCCAAAACGACATGGGTTAGAATCCTCGGCTAGTCGCAGTGTTGTTATTGATTAGATATCACTAGTCCGTGGGTACAATAGTATATATATATATATATATATATATATATATATATATATATATATATATATATATATATATATATATATATTATATATATATATATATATATATATATATATATATATATATATATATATATATATATATACATATATATACATATATATATATATATATATATATATATATATATATATATATACATATATATACATATATATATATATATATATATACATATATATATATATATATATATATATACTATATATATATATATATATATACATATATATATATATATATATATATATATATATATATATATATACATATATATACATATATATATATATATATATATACATATATATATATATATATATATATATACATATATATATATATATATATATACATATATATATATATATATATATATATATATATATATATATATATATATATATATATATATATATATATATATATATATATATATATATATATATATACATATATATATATATATATATATATATATATATATATATATACATATATATATATATATATATATATATATATATATATATATATATATATATACATATATATATATATATACAAGACAAGCCACGGGGGTGGAAATCTTTAGCTCAAGTACTTTCACACTTCTCAGTGTGTCGTCAGGAGCTATGCAGTGTTGCAAGGCAGCAACTGAAGCAGGGGAAGTTTTCTCAGAGGAGCTCAGTGCGGGTCTGTCACAGGATGCAGCTTCTCTCAGAATGTGGGGCCAAGGGTCCCCTCACCACCACCATTCCCCTCCTCCCCATATGGGGTAGGAGGGTTTTCAAGATGTCAAGTATGAAATTATTAGACATAATAGCCATCCCCAAGCTTTTCCTACTCGCTTAAAACAGGTCATGTGACTTGAGAAAATACTTTTCTCATTGTATACTATATATATGGATTGCTATTATTCTGTGTAACTTATTTAATAAAAGAAAGGAATAG
This sequence comes from Cherax destructor, assembly GCA_009830355.1. Classification (NCBI taxonomy): domain Eukaryota; kingdom Metazoa; phylum Arthropoda; class Malacostraca; order Decapoda; family Parastacidae; genus Cherax; species Cherax destructor. The sequence goes on along the minus strand of WNWK01005749.1, from coordinate 42,736 downwards.
AATGTTCTCTTTGTCCGTTTAAATGTCCTCCTCTGGGGTACTCGAATGTTCCCAGGGGTAATCTGGGGTACTCAGTGTCCTCTCTCATATATTGGTCAAACAGGTAAAAAAAAAATCTGGAAACCAGAATAACCGAACATAAATACTCAGGACAGGGAAGGAGTCGAACGTTATCTTTAACCACGTCAGTTCCTGTAATCACCCACCGGGGTGGGCTGATGCCCAGATTATTGTACCCAACAGTTATGTCATGGAAAGAAACATAATTGAATCTTCTCTCTTGAAACATGACAGGAATACAGTATATAACTTAGATTATGGGTTATACAAGCTCGATAGCTATTTAGTAGAGTCTATGTTACACAATCTTAAACAATGCTATACAAAATCACAGGATTGCTCATTATGTCAGTTGGTTTCATGATGGACTGGTGACGCTCGACCTGTGTCTACGCACCAGAACATCATGCTACGTCAGTTGTGAATGGTTATATAACGCGTTTAGCTGTTACTGTACCATACAGTGACAGGTACACAAGATTACGTGATAACATAGATAATGGGGTTAAAGGATATTAGAAGTAGAAATTTGGATCATAGAAATATTATCAGAATGGTATAGAAGATTCCCATGTAAGACATATTAACCGACACTGAGAAGGGTAGTAGACAACATTTAGGAAGAGATACTTCTGAGTACCCCTGAGGAGGACATTTAAACGGACAAAGAGCACATTCTATTCCTTTCTATTATTAATTAAAAAGGTTACACAGAATAATAGTAATCCATACAGTATACAATGAGAGAAGTATCTTCTCAAGTCACATGACGTGTTCTAAGCGGCTACAAAAAGCTTCGGGCTGGCTATTAATATATCTTCTAATTTCATAATAGTTGACATCTCAAAAACCCTCCTACCCCATATTTTTTATTTATGTTAATGTAAAAATTAATAATTTTGTACCAAAACAAACTTACAAAACTTTCCTAACCTTATTTTAACAAGCGTAACTTAATTTAGCCTAATCCAAGAAAATGTTTTTAGATAAGTTTACAATAATTTAATTATAAACAAAATTAAATGTTTTTTTCGCTAAGTTCAGAATGATTTTTGCAAAATTACTGCATACACAAATTTTCGCTTACCTTATTCGGCAAGAAGAGCGTTACTATTTAAGCCAAAATCTCAAGTTTTACCTATTCGGCATGGCATATATATGCTTAACAATTCCCAAACGGGCGAAATTATTTACAAACATTGTCTCTACGTCAACAGCAGGATTCGAACCTGCAAACTCTGTATCAGAGTAACCAGTAATTTACCACGGAATAACCAGTACTTTACCACGGAGTCTAGCTACCTGGTAAAGTACTGGTTATTCTGATGCAGAGTTTGCAGGTTAGAGTCCTGCTGTTGACGTAGAAACAATGTTTATATATACATATATATATATATATATATATATATATATATATATATATATATATATATATATATATATATGTAGTAGGGTGGTAAACAGCAACCGCCCAGGGAGGTACTACCGTCTTGCCAAATGAGTGTAAAACGGAAGCCTGTAATTGTTTTACATGATGGTAGGATTGCTGGTGTCTTTTTTTCTGTCTCATAAACATGCAAGATTTCAAGCATGTCTTGTTACTTCTACTTACACTTAGGTCACATTACACATTCATGTACAAGCATATATATACACACCCCTCTGGGTTTTCTTCTATTTTCTTACTAGTTCTTGTTCTTATTTCCTCTTATCTCCATGGGGAAGTGGAACAGAATTCTTCCTCCGTAAGCCATGCGTGTCGTAAGAGTCGACTAAAATGCCGGGAGCAAGGGGCTAGTAACCCCTTCTCCTGTATACATTACTAAAGTTAAAAAGAGAAACTTTTGTTTTCTCTTTGGGCCACCCGCCTTGGTGGGAAGCGGCCGATTTGTTGAAAGAAGAAGATATATATATATATATATATATATATATATATATATATATATATATATATATATATATATATATATATACACTTGACGTGCTGTTGGAGTGTGAGCAAAGTCCTGGAGATGAGAAGTACAGTGTCTGCACTCTGAAGGAGGGTTTAATGGTTTAATGTTGCAGTTTTATAACTGTAGTGTAAAGCACCCTCTGGCAAGACAGTGATAAAGTGAATGATGAAAGTTTTTCTTTTTCGGGCCACCCTGCCTTGGTGGGAATCGGCCGATGTGTTAATAAAAAATAATAATATATATAAACATTGTCTCTACGTCCACAGCAGGACTCTAACCTGCAAACTCTGCATCAGAATAACCAGTATTTTATCAGGAAATAGACTCCGTGGTAAAGTACTGGTTTTATATATATATATATATATATATATATATATATATATATATATATATATATATATATATATATATATATATATATATATGTGTGTGTGTGTATTGTGCAGAATAGGTAAACTTGCTATTTTGGCTTAAATAGCAACGCTCTTCTTGCCCAATTAGGCAAGCGAAAATTTGTGTGTGTACTCTCCTAATTGCACTCACATAATTGTGGTTGCAGGGGTCGATACTCAGCTCCTGGCCCCGCCTCTTCACTGATCGCTACTGGGTCCCCTCTCTCCCTGCTCCATGAGCTTTATCATACTTCGTCTTAAAGCTATGTATGGTTCCTGCCTCCACTACATCACTTGCTAGACTATTCCACTTGCTGACTACTCTATGGCTGAAGAAATACTTCCTAACATCCCTTTGATTCATCTGGGTCTTCAACTTCCAATTGTTTACCCCCTGTTTCTGTGTCCCTTCTCTGGAACATCTGTCTCTATCCACCTTGTCTACTCCACGCAGTATTGTGTATGTCGTTATCATGTCTCCCCTAACCCTCCTGTCCTCCAGTGTTGTCAGGCCGATTTCCCTTAACCTTTCTTCGTAGGACATTTCCCTTAGCTCTGGAACTAACCTTGTCGCAAACCTTTTCACTTAATCTAATTTCTTGACATGCTTGACCAGGTATGGGTTCAAAACTGGTGCTGCATACTCTAATATGGGCCTGACGTACACGGTGTACAGTGTCTTGAACGATTCCTTATTAAGGTATTGGAACGCTATTCTCAGGTTTGGAATGCGCCCGTATGCTGCAGCAGTTGTCTGGTTGATGTGTGCTTCCGGAGACGTGGTCGGTGTTATACTCACCCCAAGATCTTTCTCCTTGAGCGAGGTTTGCAGTGTTTGGCCACCTAGTTTATACTCTGTCTGCGGTCTTCGCCTTTCCCCGATCTTCATGACTTTTCGAGAAGCCAGTTACTGGACCAGGTGTCCAGCCTATCCATGTCTCTTTGAAGTCCTGCCTGATCCTCATCTGATTTAATTCTCCTCATTAACTTCACATCATCTTCGAACAGGGACACTTCTGAATCTATCCCTTCCGTCATGTCATTCACATATACCAAGAATAGCACTGGTCCTAGGACTGACCCCTGTGGGACCCCGCTCGTCACAGGCGCCTACTGTGATACCTTATCACGTACCATGACCCGTTGTTGCCTCCCTGTCAGGTATTCTCTGATCCACTGCAGTGCCCTTCCTGTTATACACGCCTGATCCTCTAGGTTCTGCACTAATCTCTTGTGAGGAACTGTGTCGAAAGCTTTCTTGCAGTCCAAGAAAATGCAATCAACCCACCCCACTCTCTCGTGTCTTCTTTTACTTTGTCATAGAACTCCAGAAGGTTTGTGACATAGGATTTGCCTTCCATGAATTCGAGTTAGTTGTCGTTTATAATCTTGTTCCGTTCCAGGTGCTCCACCATTCTCCTCCTGATAATTTTCTCCATGACTTTGTACACTATATATGTCAGTGACACTGGTCTATAGTTTAGTGCCTCAGTTCTGGCTCCTTTCTTAAAAATGGGAACTACATTTGCCGTCTAACATACCTCAGGTAGTTACCCAGTTTCAACGGATGTGTTGAAGATTGTGGTTAGTGACACACACAGCATCTCTGCTCCCTCTCTAAGGACCCATGGGGAGATGTTGTCCGGTCCCATCGCTTTTGAGGTATCAAGGTCACTGAGCAGCTTCTTCACCACCTCCTCAGTTGTGTGTATGTCATCCAACACTTGTTGGTTTATTCCTTGTTGGTGTCCCGCTCTGTTCTGTCTTCCCAGAGTCCTTCCTGACTCCACTGTAAATACCTCCTTAAATCTCGTGTTGAAATCCTCACATACCTCTTGATCATTTCTTGTGAGTTACCCACCTTCTATCCTCAGCCTGATCACCTGGTCTTTGACTGTTGTCTTCCTCCTAATTTGGCTATACATCAGTTTCGGGTCAGACTTTACTTTCAATGATATGTCGTTTTCGTACTTCTCGCTGCGCCTCCCTCCTTATCTGTGCATACTCGTTTCTGGCTGTTCGACTAATCTCCTTATTTTTCTGGATCCTTCATAATTTGATTAATGATACTCAGCATGGATTCATGATGGGCCGTTCCTGCCTATCTAATTTATTACCCTTCTTTAGTAAAGCTTTTGAGGCTTTTGATCACGATAATGCCTTCTGTACTTTTTCCATTCTCTAGTGCACTTAGTCTTTGCCTCCCTACACCTTCGTGTAAACCAGGGGCTCATTCTGGTCTTCCCATTATTTCTGTTGCCTTTGGGAACAAACCTTTCCTCTGCCTCCTTGCATTTTGTTGTTACGTATTCCATCATTTCGCTTACTGACTTTCCTTCCATTTCTCTGTTTCACTGAACCTCCTGCAGCAAGGTCCTCATACCAGTGTAGTCCCCCCTTTTATAGTTCGGCTTTTCCCATTCAACTCCTGTTACCCTCTCCACTTGTAACTATACTATGTAGTCAAATCTCAGAACCACGTGGTTACTGGCACCCTGGGACCTCTCATATGCAATGTCCTCAATGTCTTTCTGCTCAGGGTGAACACGAGGTCCAGTCTCGCCGGTTTATCCTCCCCTCTCTCTCTCTGGTAGTGTCCCTGACATGTTGATGCATGAGGTTTTCCAGTACCACATCCATCATCTTGGCTGTGTGTGTGTGTGTGTTTAATGCTGACGTAATTGCTCACCTAATTTTGGTTTCAGGGGTCGATTCATAGCTTCTGGCCCCGCGTCTGTATCTGTGTGTGTGTGTGTATTACGTGTATTTTGATAATTATATTATTTTAATAATATATTATTATTAGTAGTAGTAGTATATACTTTTTTCAGTTCGTGGACAAGATATTATCTTATCTAATATATCATAAATTTATATGCCTCTTGTCCTCCTGGAACGATATCATTAATATTTATGTTCGTAGAGAGGTTGCAGATGCATTACGTAGTTTGTGTGTGTGTGAGGAAGGCAGCATGGTGGGGGCGCGGTTCAACAAGCTGTACCCTACATTCTGGATTATTCCCACACTCACGTTATTTGCTAGTTGCCTGGTGATGGGTGGAGGGGGAGGTTCTCATTTACGTCATGGCTGTGCGTCATTACCTGTAGTGTTTTTGTTCATGCTTACTAGTAGTTTTTGTGCTTCATTCACTCACGCCTGCATGTCAAAAGCTTCTTGACCCTTATAGCTTGTGAGGACACTTTGTGGACACCTGGTAGGACACTTGGAAAGATTCCTGGCATTACGCAGGGAAGACATCTTGCTGGACACTTGGATGGACACTTAGCAGGGCAACTGTTAATCACATTGCTGGACACCTGGCTGACGGTAACACTTGCAGAACACCTGGTAGGATAGTGGATGGAACATTTGGCTAGACACCTGGTAGCATACGTGAGTGACCTGTCGAAGAGAATCACATCCTGAGTATCGGTGTTTGCAGCAGCAAATTCTGGGTGGATGTGCTGTTGTCGCTGCGATCATCTCTAGTCTCTCTTCACTTCTGATTTTCTATTTCCTTACACATCTCTTGTGGTGAGTCGAACTGTGTACATATTTTGGATGTACAGTATGTTTTTTTTTACTTTTGCAGGATGTTACTACAAACATTGCCGTCCAGAGCCTTGCTCTAGATTATCTTTTTATTTTATTTAAAAACTTTATATACAAATACAAGGTGTTTCCATCACCACATACATTAATGCATTAACAAACATTGAAATACATGACCATAACAAAAAATTCCACTCCAACTCTTTAATATATAATACCGATAAAACCGATCAATCACCAAAACAAAAACTCATATATAACTCCTCTGTACCAACATCAAGGTACACAGCTCAACCCGGCTTCTCTTCACCACTCATACCACAAACATACATAACATACAAGCATCCACATCTAACATGTCGAACTTGACATGTAATATATAAATCAACCCAACTATGGATTGCAAGAAACGAAAAAATAAACAAACATCCCAATACCCAAAGCCCTATATGAGGGTATGTACCATTACTACTATACCCAAAAGCAAACAATGTTATCTTAACATTTGTATCTATAAAAAATTCCTTTTCCCCAAAAAACAACAAAACTCCATCCACAAAACCCCTCCCAACACCCCCCAACACCCCCCCCCCCTTTCACCTGCCTCCCTATAACAACCAAAACCAGAATCATTCTCCACACGCACACACATATATGGCAAAAAAGCATAATATATTCTACTAAACAGCACATAAGCACAAGCCTAACACCATATCCAACCTTAAAACATAAGGCCATCGCAAATGTATCAAAAAAATACATTATACAATAATAATACACGATCCTCCCACTCAAATGAAACGTCCAAAACACACATGACACTTGACTTTTCATTAACTCTTGGGCAACCCCTCATGTCTATGCCCCATCACATTTTTAAACAGATACAAAAACTCATAAAATATAAAGAAGAACATGTGGAAGAAATTAATCAACCTGTTTACATTCCATAATGACAGCTGATCACTAGGTCCACCTATGCACCCCCCCCTCCCTGCTTTTACACCCAACACTACATATGAACATAGTCAGAAAAGTTCTGAAGCAAATGACACCTCAGCCTATATCCCACTGATTTATTTCCCCCCAACCTAGCGTCCCTTATAACTAAACCCCCCTACCCCTCCATTCCCACTCGTTCCCTATCATTGACATCTCCCCTCACTCAACCCCTCCTTCATACTCTAACCCTATACCTCCCCTCTCCCCGTAACTCATGCACTGTCATCTCCCTATAAGCCTGTGAAAAGGCCCCATCCCACGCCCTATCTTATAATATCTTATTCCTACTCTTAGTCCTATAAAAAGCTGCTCTCAATGCCCCTAAACGCTCCCTCTCCCCCATGTCCCTGAGACACCAAGAAAAATAAATATAATCCAATACCAAATACGACAAACTCCTACGTACGCTGTCCGAAAACTGACCCAAGTCCAAACTCAATGCCCGTAAAACAGCAACCTCTCCCTCACCTACCTGTCACAACACCCTCCCAAACCATTCCCTCATCCCCTGCAATTCACTACAAAAATAGATAACGTGATACGTCGTTTCCATTTCCCCACACCTACCACAAACCCCATCACGTACCAATCCCATGACAAAAAATTGTGCTTTAGAAGCCAAACATCCCTGCAAAAACCTATACCCTGTCTCCCGTACTCTTGGTTGCAATTTTAATTTAAGAAACCACCTCCATATACCTAACCAATCATACAGAGAATAAACCCCACTCCCCTGCACTACCCTCCCCACCAACCCCAACCTTTGAAATCTTTTAACCCTACTTTTACCAGGCTCCCTCATCACCATTAGTCCCCACAAGATCGCTTCACACAACAAAATGTCTTTTCCCACCCACCATCTTCGCACCTCCTTCATAACTAACCCCACCTGTCGACCCCCAACTCCTCCTCCTCTGCAAAAACTCGTGCCTCACGAAAACGCTATGCAACCTACACCTCAACGGTATCAACCCCAGACCCCCCCACCTCTTTTGTGTTTCCACAACCTCCCTGCTTACCCAGTGCCTCCCATTCCCCCATACAAACCGCAGGACATTACACAACAATCTCTTCACGTCCACCTCCAAGAGGGGATACACCACCGCCCTAAACCATAATTTACTATACACCAAAACTTTAACGACTATGACTCTGCAATAATGTCACCTCCCCCACTTCCCAACCCCTCATCCCCCCAATTGCCCCATCTACCCCTATCCTGGAGTTCACCTCCCTCGCCACTACCGCATCTGCACTAAAAAATATACCACATATTTTAATAATTTCCACACATCTCCAATCTCTTTTCAACCCCAACGTACTGCTGCACCAATTTCCAACCTCCAATAAGTTTGACTTTTCCCTGTTGACTCTCATCCCTGTCCCCTTCCCAAATTATTCCACCAACTCATTCAACATACCCAATTGCCATTCCTTGCTAACACCGTCGTATTGTCAACATAACCAACAATACCACCCACCTCCTCCGCACCCGCCGCTACCTTCCCCAACTCCTCCACCAATGTATAAAATGGATCCTGCAATAGAGCAAAAAGGATCTGCGACAGAGGACAACCCTGCCGCAGACCCTTCTTCATTTCCACCACTTTTCCAACCTTCCCATTAATCTGCACCCTTATCAATGCTCCTGCATACAGCGTACCCACACATCGCACTACCTCTTCCCCAAAACCTTGTCTCTCCAACACTTCCAACAACATATCTCTATTAACCCTATCATAAGCCCTCTGCCAATCCAAACCTAAGACCCCCTCCCTCCTCACTACTTTCAACAAACTGTTTAATATGCTGATGCCCAGTACTAATACTCCTTCCAGGCACCCCAAATTGTCCCCCATGCAAAATTCCCCCCAGACCTCTCTTAATTCTATTTGCCAATATCTTCGTGAATATCTTATAGTCAGCGGTTAACAAAGCTAGACCCCTATAATCACTTAAACCTGCGGGTGAATCTCCCTTCACCACCAAAACAACAACCCCGGTTATCATAGATTCACCCATAAAACCTTCCTCCCGCAACCCATTAAACAACTGAACTAAAACCCCTTTCAAAGCCTCCCAATGAGTCACATACAAATTCCCCGGCAACCCATCTATTCCTGGTGACTTCCCCAACCTCAGTCCCAGCACGGCCTCCCTCACCTCCTCCAAGATCTCCGCCCCATATTCTCTCCCCTCCTCCACACTCAACAACCTACCTATACCCTGCAATAACTTATCCCTCTCCACCTTATGAACCTCCCCCTTCTGATATTGAACACGAAACCAACCTTCAGCATACCCCCCCATACCCTCCGTCGTTCGCAACACCCTTCCCTCCTGATACCCCTCTACCCCCCCTCTACCTTCAGTAACGATATCAACATCCCCCTCCTATGTGTCTGAAAATTCCTTAAGACTACTTTCGACACCTTGTTACCCCACAACACCTCTCCATTCCACTCCTAACCCTTAAAGCATGAAACCGTTCCTCTTGCAATTCCATTAACCTACCTCTCAATTCCACGACCTCAGCCCTACCAGTATGTACAGCCATGGTCCTCTGCTTACCAAAACATTGTTCTAGGGAGATACAATACACACACCACAGGAAAACTTAGATTTAAACAATTTAGCAGCATTTTATAGTCTTAGTTCAATAAACTAAAAGATCACTTATTGCAGAACACACATGTATTGCATAAACTACCGACACTGGCACACCAGTCACGAAGATATTAACTGAGTGTAGGTTGAGCTGCTGCTCACCAGATGGAAACAAATGTACGTCTGATGCAGTTTTAAAGGACAGAAAACTATAGCCGCATGTTTCATCTAAATCTAACAAGATTGCTTTGCGCCCCCTGGGGGTAGGTTGAGGCTCTCAATCTAAATTAATTTTATATATTTTTTTGTTTTTTAAATAAACTGAAAAATACTTGAAATTCTCCCAAAAATGAAATGAAAATAAAAATAAAACGTCTATGGCTATGGGGCCCCTTCAGAGATTCTCAGTCGGGCTCCGGACCAAAGTACTGGCTCAACGCTCCTCCCATAGGCCTGTCAAATCCTCCTTAGAGACTAGATATTGAAATTCGGTCTATGAAACCATATGGTTTACAACCTCTTGTCACATCTTCTATGCCTGTCTTCCGGTGCATACATCAAGGTAAGGATGTTTAAGACTTTAAATAAGAAAGACTATTAAATGAGGAATATGGGAAACTTGAAAGAAATACATTATATATAATATATGGATAGCACTATACAACAATTTGCAACTCAAGCTAGAGTATTTAGTACACAAAAATATGTCTCGTTAGTTCCACACTTCTTGGAACATAACACAGACACGCAACCGTTTTAAACCAGTGGGTTACCTTATTACAAACTTCTTAAAGTGGAAAGGCTAAAAAATGTACAAAATCACTACAATGCGATATGTATAATAATAAGAATATCTTTATTTCTACAAGTACATGTACAAGGTATACAGGCCTAGCTGACATCAATGACTTACTACTATACAGAATGCTGCTCGGTATGCAGAGCATTTTGGACCAATTAGGTAAATTTTGTCACGGGATGCGAACCACCCCAGTCGATTAACACCCCAGGTACCCGTTTTTACTGATGGGTGAACATGTGTTACAGGTATAGGGAAACACCCCTGTTACGGGACCCACCCTTACCCATCATTATATACTTGAGCATACGGCAGTAGAAAATGTCTTTATCATTATTATGAAAATAAGCGTTATATTGGCAAGTGGTATGTCTCCTGTACATCTAGGTAGGGTATTATGTGACGTATAGTTAACTATCCATCCGCTCGTTAACAGGTCAGGAATTCCCGCCTTCCCACGTCATCATACCCAATGAGGGGGGCCACCTGCTACACAGCTGTCAGTATCTATTCAGCGAGTCAGACAGAGAGACCGAGAGAGTATTCTGTAGTCAGCAAGCAGTGATCTGTCGGTGATCAGTCAGATGTCATTCAGTCATCGAGTCAACAGTCAGTGATCGGTCAATGATCCGTCAGTGAGCATACAGTCCTCAGTGAGACTTTCATGGTGAGAACTGTCCTCTCACTTTTCCTGAGAAGCACCTTGGATTTATTCTTCTGACCTTTGTGAGGTTCCTGTGAGAGCCTCCATCACCTTGAGTGGTGTTTGTCTAAGTCGCGGCTCGAAGCAAGTGAGTGCGCTGTAGTGAGTGAGACGCTGTGGTTCGTCTCTGTTGCCGCTCAAAGCAAGTGAGTGCGTTGTAGTGAGCCGCTGTGGTTCGTCTCTGTTGCCGCTCAAAGCAAGTGAGTGCGCTGTAGTGAGTGAGACGCTGTGGTTCGTCTCTGTTGCCGCTCAAAGCAAGTGAGTGCGCTGTAGTAAGTGAGACGCTGTGGTTCGTCTCTGTGGTTCGTCTCTGTTGCCGCTCAAAGCAAGTGAGTGCGTTGTAGTGAGCCGCTGTGGTTCGTCTCTGTTGCCGCTCAAAGCAAGTGAGTGCGCTGTAGTGAGTGAGACGCTGTGGTTCGTCTCTGTTGCCGCTCAAAGCAAGTAAGTGCGCTGTAGTAAGTGAGACGCTGTGGTTCGTCTCTGTTGCCGCTCAAAGCAAGTGAGTGCGCTGTAGTGAGTGAGACGCTGTGGTTCGTCTCTGTTACCGCTCAAAGCAAGTGAGTGCGCTGTAGTAAGTGAGACGCTGAGGTTCGTCTCTGTTGCCGCTCAAAGTAAGAGCGTGTTTGTTGTATTGCAGACGCTAGAGTTTTCCTCTAGATTTACTAGAAACGAGTTTGAGCGACAGTCTTAAAAGACGACTGTGTGTATATATCCTTAGAAACATTCATTGGAAAACTTCTTAAGTGCGTAAACATTTCTATTCCACTTATTGCTCTGAAAGTGATTATTAATTAAGAGATTGTGAATAGTCTACGCTCTAGATACATTACGGTGATGATAGATTAATAAATAAGTGTTATGCTTTCCGACTCAGTGTGAAGAGTCAAGCAATATGTTAAGTGGATAAAACGTCTTGCAATTTTAACGTCATTTAGATTAATAGATGAGAAAGAAGATTGAATGTTGCACCCTTCATTAATAAGTGAACTTACGATAAGCTTGTTTGTAAATACTGTTTCATGGTGACATCATTTTAAATATTTTATACAAAGATTTCTACGGATTATTAAGTTAATAAAAACCAGAAAGAATTATTGTGATTATTTCGTTCCTATTGCTCCCTTTTCATTTATTTTGTAACTTGAAGTTAAGTTCTTGTTACATTGTTACTGGCCTGGGCGGAACAGGCCCTAGAAAGGCCCAGGTTTGTAACAACCCCTAATGTTTACACCCTTGCTGAGAATCGAACCCGGGCCCTCAGCGTGTGAAGCGAGAGCTTTGCCACCAGGCCACGGGTCTGATGGTAATTAACGAATATGAGATAATTTCTTTTAGATTCAAGGGCACATTTCATACAAGACCAGACATATGTAGGCTGGCTATGTAGGTCCGTTCAAGCAGAAACCTTAGAAGAGTTATTCTAGCTCATTCTCGCTAAGGTATTTTACAACTGTCTTTCTCCAAGTGTTTGTGAAGGAAAAGTTCATTAAATTAGAATGGAAAACTGAATGACTGGTGGAGGAAGAATGACTGGTAGTATGCCTGTTCAGAAAGGGGATGTAAGAATTATCCTACCCCCCCTCCCATTAGCCACCGGGTGAGAGGCTTGCAGACTTGTTATTATAATCAAGGGAGAAGCGCTAAACCTGTTGGATTATACTGCGTCTGTGTGGGGGGTGTGCATGGTATTCAGGCTTAATACAGGGAACTGGAGCACATCTCCAATTCCCTAGATCAAGAGCCCCTCAGCAGCGTCAGGGAACCTTCCTTGAGGAGCCTTGAGGACGGAATAGTGTCCCTTGGCTTCCTGCTCTCATCCAGTCTAAGTACGGAGCTCAGCTCTTGATTCTTTTGTTTAGTTTTTGTTTTCTTAATTTAATAGTCAAGAGTTATATTCTTGTTAGGATTTTTAACTTTTGTCCGAACTTGGATATAATTACGTTATAAAGTAATATTTAGTCATCACCATTTATTTTAAAGGCTTTCAGCTTATCATGTGAATGACTCCTTGTCCGGTTTGTAATTTCCATTTATTTTCACATCTGCTTTGCCTGATGGCTTGGGTCACCCAGCAGATGCGAGACAAGACGAGATGCCGGATCTAATAATATATCAGAACCTGAAGAGCCTCATCTTGGGAACTCTTGTTCCTTCACCTTTGTTATAGATTTACACGACTTCATCACGAGAACTCTGCTGTGACACTACTTCCGTGCAGGTCAAAAGCCTCACTTGAGAACTGTTTCTCTATACCACCAGGACAGAACTACTGTTTCGGTGATATACTGAGGAACTTGCCTAGTTCTTTCTACTCTGTTGCCGATTTCCAGTTGACTATTAATGCCGGCAGCTAACTCTGTTACATACCCTGTTAGCTGCGCACCTTCTTAAGCATTGTATCTGTCAGGAGCTGAACTTCACAGTAACGAACATCTGTGACCTCACTGTAGCGTCCCGTTACACTCCAGCTATTCCGTTGCGCCTTGCCATAACATCGGCAGACTCAGAAGAGCTTTCTGTACATATTAGGCTTGTTCATTTGATTGATTTATTCATTTAACTTTTCCATCATTTGCTTCAGTTAGGAAGATTTTATGTTTGTTTTATTTAAGATATTTGTTTATATTTAATAAAATGTTTATCTTGTTATAATCTGTTTTTTCATGTTTTCATAAGGAAGAGGGGCTCCTTCAAAAGCTCTTTGAGGGTTTGAAGGACTCTTGCAACTTCAGTGTTCAAGAATACATGAATGACCGTCCATGTTGTGAAGTGTCTAAGATGGCTGCTATTGCTGATACTTATGATATTCCACTAACGAAGGTTCATTCAGGCATGAGTACACATAGAGATAAGAGAGATAAGAGTAAGTATGGAAGCGCTGGATCTGCCGCTTCACGGTTGAAGAATTTACGTAATTCCTTAAAGTACCATGCCCCATCCTCAACTACACAACCTTCAGAGCTTCCTAAATCTTCTAAGTCAGTCTATGGAGAGAAACAGAAGAACGGTAAAGGAAGAAAAAACCTCGGTTCTTACTTTAAAAAAGCAAGGGCACAGAAGAGAGTATCACTATTCTTTAAAGGTATACCAAACAGGATAGTGCGGCTGTCACCGCTGTTTCTACTTACTCTCCTAATATGTCAGAGTAAATTGCTCTCATGACTCATGTGCATTTTTTAAGTTATGGAGAGATGACATACTACCTGTATCATATAACATCCATATCAACACTGATTTGCTTTTAGAAGCCTGTGGAGAGAATACCGTGAATGTATAAATTCATATAATCTGTCTAGGCATAATTTTTTGGGAAGAATATGAAAAGTTAATATTAAGTGTCATATGCTGACACTGAACCTTTGGAGAGGGACAAAGGGAAGCTTTTAGGCTGAAATTGTAAAGACCTCAAGACATGACTTATGTAATAATTCTTTTAATTTATCTGCAACTCTAACTTTTGTCTTTCCTATAAGCATCACCTACTTCCACTTGTGGGTTCCTCCCACTTATGACGCCATCTTCAGATTGTTCAAGACTAGGGAGGTGAACACCTTCATTCAACTAGGAGAAAATTATCAGCTAAAATTACCACTTCACATCTGCCATCGATTCCAGTAATTATATTCAGTATTCGGCTGATAAAGCCAATGGTAAAGAAAACTTCGCCACAGTATAGTAGATGCTAATAGGTCTGATGTCGTGATCCTTAAGTGGATGTGACCTGACCTGGCCTGACTAGGTGGGTCATTGGTTAAGCCGGGAGGTGACTTGGACCTGCCTCGCATGGACCAGTAGGCCTGCTGCAGTGTTCATTCTTTCTTATGTTCTTAATCCCAAGTTTTCCCACATGTGTCTAGTTAATTTGCTTGTCAGCATAAACAGACATTGGTAAATTCGCTGAAGACATAAAAGTAGTCAAATAATAGACTAAGAGGAATATCCCATTGAACTTCAGAAAAGTTTGAGCAAGCTAATGTCGTCGCTCGAAAAGAGGCAGATGTAGTTTAATGTAGATAAGTGACATCCTGATCCTCGGTGACTGGCGCTTAACATATAATCTAACTGATACAGAAGGTGATCACAAAGAATTTGTGAAGAACATCAGAGTTAAAGTAAGTGGTGATGTCAAGCAAAGACTACAAAGCCTAAGCATACAGCAATATGGTTAACGGAATAGTACTTAGATTTATATCAATAAGTATAAGCTTTGGGAGTACAAAAGTAATAATACAACTCGATACAACATTAACAAAATCTCACTGAGATTATGCAGCTCATGGAAACTAATATATATATACACACACACACACACACACACACAAGGTTCGTAGGTTCGAGTCTCTGGAGATCAGTGTTTGTGAATATTTCGCCTGCTCTTGCGAATTCCGGCATTATGCCGGGTGAGCTCCCCGGCACAGAGCTGTGATGAAAATCAAAGGCCTACCATACAGGATGGGGGGTCTTTTTTCGTGAGTGCATTCTGCTGGGTAGCAGCCGTTAGCATGACGTCACGGCCTGTGCCACACTTCAGAGCGACTTCTCATTGCTCACGTGACTGCCATGGTGAGAGGAAGTGTTGCACTTTTGTCTCTCATCTGCCACATCTTTTGTCCAGTGTTCCCTTTGGTTTTGGGGCTATACAAATTTGATTATGGGTAAAAGTCAGTAACACCTGAAACTATAGCTCAAATCATAGGGCTTCACAAAGCTGGGCACCAGACGAAAGTAGTAGTGGAGAATGTTGGTGTGTGTGTGTGTGTGTGTGTGTGTGTGTTTCAAGGCTAGTGGCGGTGTCAAGTTACCATCTGCCAAACCTCGGCCTGGCCCCTCGAGGAATATATCTGTTCGTACCTTAACTGTGTTAAAGAAGCAGTTAGAGAGTAACTGCTTCTTTAACACACATAAGGTATGAACAGATGTCTTCTTGGAGGGGCCAGACCAAGGTTTGGCAAATGGTAACTCGACACCGCCACCAGCCTTGAAATGCTGCACCCAGTTCCTCACTGAACGCTCACACACAGTAACATTCTCCATTATTTCTTTCGTCTGGTGCCCAGCTTCGTGAAGCCCTATGATTTGAGCTAAAGTTTCAGGTGTTAAAGACTATTACCCATAATCAAATATGTATAGCCCCAAAACCAAAGGGAACACTGGACAAAAGATGGGACGAATGAGAGACAAAAGTGCAACACTTCCTCTCACCACGGCAGCCACGTGAGCAATGAGAAGTCGCTGTGAAGTGTGGCGGCAGGCTGTGACGTAATGATAACGACTGCTACCCAGCAGAATGCACTGATGAAAAAAAGACCCCCTGTATGGTAGGCTTTTGATTTTCATCACAGCATTGTGCCAGGGCGCTCACCCGGCATAATTCAGTGAATTGTATGCATCAGACGTGTCCGCCCGTTGGGATGCTGCCTCAGTCTTACTCTGTCACTGGTTGAGTGAGCATTCACCTGAAACATTTTCAAATTTTTGTACTTGTTTATTGATTGCGACTGCGAAATAAGCCATGGACCCAAAGAAAGTTCCTAGTGCCAGCCCTTTGGTAAAGGGCTGAGAGAAAGGGAATAATGTGCCTTCTTCAGTGATTCAGTGATTCTACGATATGTGCGATACGGAAGCAGCAGGAGTCGATAAAGGCTATAATACCAGCCAGCGATAAAGTGTAGCAAGTAAGTTAAGCAATTAAGCGATAGAAAAAGGAAGACATGAAACTTAACTCCTCCAATGTCGTTGGGGGTATATAGGGCCACTGACATCATATGCAATAACCACTTTATTTCTTTACATTCTCCATTATGTTTTTATACAATATTTCTTATTTATAAATTACATACATTGTTTCAGTGTAACTAGTGGTGGTGGCCGCTGCTGCCGCCACCACCACCACCACCACCACTACCACCACCACCACCACCACCACCACTATAAGGTTAATGCTGTCAGTGGCCCTGATAAACCCAACAACAACAGCAACAACACCACCACCACCACCACCACCACCACTAGTCATATATGTAATACCATATTTTTTTTAATTCTAGAGTATATATCATGTTTCTATGTTATTAATATTGTTTATTATGTCATAGATGAATTATGATATATAAATAGGCCATAGTTTATATTAACGTCATATCTAAGTATTTTGTCCTGTCTCCAAACAATAAACTCTGCTCCCTCTCCCCTCCTCGCCCTTTTCCATACGCCAAAAAGTCTTCAATAAAGGTAAAAATGATGTTAAATCGAGTGGTACCTCCTCTTCAATGCACATGTAATCGGTCGCTCGTTTCGCGCTCAACAAAGCACTAAAAGTTGGTTAATGATTCAGTCATTCTGCTTTCACAGAAAATTGGAGCTTTGCTATGCAAATGAGGAGCAAAAATTTAAATTTCTTCAGTATCACTTCCGTCGGCGAGAGATGCCTTTTTGCGCAACCCCTAAAATTTAACAAAATTTCCTGAAAATTGGTCTGAGTGTTGCTTAGGAAGAGTATAACACAATAAAAATTGTAAAGCAAACAAATTCACAACTTTATTTTTTTGGATTGGTGTTTCTCTTCGCCTAGCCGCCCCCCATACTCACTGAACATAGGTGTATTTGCTGCAGGGCGACGGCTGATCAATTCGGACTTCATGGTCTCGTGTGTCACACATCAGAAGGGAAGTATCCAAGACATGAGGAGGTCAACGATGTCATAAAGAGAAGCCTCGCCACAGTCCGTTGCCCAGCTCAACGGGAACCCCAAGTGCGGAGGCCTGACGGAAGTCAAAAGCGTCCTGATGGAGCCACTATGCTACCCTGGAAGGATGGTAGGCAGATTCCCTGGGACTAGACCTGTGCCGCCACAATGGGAGACACCTACTTGCCATATTCTGTAGCTGAAGGGGTGGAGCTGCCAGCCACAGGGAGACCCAGAAGACCCGCTAATATGAAGGCCTTCCCCCTTGCTATAACTTCATCCCAATAGGGTCGGAGACCCTTGGAGCATGGGGAAAGTGTGCTCTAAAGTTCCTCAAAGAGCTGGGTGAAAAACTCATAGAAACCAAGAACCACAGGGCAGCCAGCTTTCTCTTTCAGAGACTCAGTGTTGCGATCAAGAGGGAAAATGCTTGCAGCATTCAGGGCTCGCAGCCAACCGCCAGGGAGCTGGAGGAAATATTGGAGATGTAGCTCTACTCCCTATTGTATCTTTGTCAATGTATTTTTTCTTTAAATAAAGTATCCACAGTATATAAAATATAGTTGGTGATAGGAGAAAACAATATTCAAACAGCTTCAGGGAGAACCTGGAGTTTTTCCTGAAGCAAGTTTATTCTTTTCTCTGAGGTTGAGGGTCCCAAACTCATTTCCGGCGGTCCCCCCGGCTCCCCGTCCCTGGCGCACCCATCCCCTTCGCCTACCCTGCTACCCCCTTCCCCCCCGCTGACAAGACAGACACCCACCCACAATTTTCATTCGTAACTTTTCACTCATAATGTTCACAACACAGAGTTTTCCATCGATATTTCCTCAACACCACAGTTAACTCTAGACGTCTACTGCTAAAATGAGATCATTTATATGCCTGGTGAGGATCGCCCAACACCCCCAGAGAGAGGATTTGAGGTGCATTCCCAACCTGAAATAAGATCACAGGCAGACGTAGGCTAGAATGGTGAGGTCATCCTTTGACCTCTCCTAACAACAATGTCACTTATAATACCCATAACTCACACGCGCGCACAATTTTTGGGTAATACATCAAAAAGACACCATGCTGTACAACCCCCCAGGTATTGTGGGTTCGCCCACCATGAGTCTCTCTCCCAGTTTATCAACGAGACGGCGCCAAGGCAAGAAAGTGTGTGGTCAGTCTGTGACTAAAGTTGATTTACAACACCCATCATCAAGCCTTAAACATATCACTACAGATCACAGAACACACTCATTTTTATACAAATCTCAGAATACAAAATCATAACTACCAAATTCATATTATGTTTACCAAAATCTAAGGTCACTCTTCTCAAAGCCACTAAGATCACTAAAACTAAGATCATCATCAACTAATACACATTTTTATGCACATCCCCTCAAAACACTATAACCATGAACACTATTACTAAGATCACTTACGACAATGTCAAGCGCTCTAAAAACTAAGGTTACTCGTAACTAAGATCACTGAAGAACTCTATTATAAAGAGCACTCTGATCTATGCTCACAAGTCACATCATATAACATACTTAACACCCCAAAATACAACTCACACCACTCATAACCTTCACACACTGTCCAGTCTCATTTTTTTCACTCTTAACTCACAACAAAACACAATTTTTTTTAGTTATAATACCCATAAGTCACAACGTCACTTAGATCAAGATCACTAAAAATATGATCACAGAACACACTCATTTTTATACACATTCACACAAAAATCAGGACCACCAAATCCTTAAGATGATTACTAAAACCTAAGGTTATTTCTGCCGAATAAGCGGAGTGAAATTTTGACTGGCTACTGGCTTCTCAACAATGGCTTTGAATCCTTTTTCAGCAAAACAGTTTTCAAAAACTTTGACATACCTCTGGTTCATTTTATTTTGAACTTTATTAAGGTTATCCTTTGCCGTTTGATGTACTAGGTGTAACATTGTCCTAAAATCGTCAACAACACTGCTTCCTCTTTGCTACATTGTATCCAAACATTATATGGAACGATATAGAACGGTCTATATCTCGTGGATACTTAAAAAGTCTCTCTTATAGCAGCAAAGACTTGGATTCATTCTAATCTGTTAGAAATTGTAGCAAGTAAGCATCATTGTCTTCAAGTTTAATGGAACCTTTCAGTGTTCCTTATGGTTGAGGGTGTTAAGCTACTGAAAAATACTGTATAATACCCAGATGGCAACGTACCTCAAGAAATGCTTTGGACGTAATATTGGAACTTGTTCATTTTGGATAGACCTTGGGAGTTAATTTCTGGATATAGACATAATGAGGGCTTTGAATTTGACTTTTGATTTTAAAATACACTTGGGCAATGCCTAAAGATACTTGGAGGTCTTGACCATAATAGTGAATAAATACTTATTATACCTAACTTTGCCTTCAGTAGATGCCCTACATAATCGATGATCAGGTCCACAAAGAGTTCTCCAACAGCCAGTATAGAACAGAGGCTCCGCTTTAATGTAGTGTACAGCCTTTCCATTATAACCGTAAGATAAATCACCGGTATGGAGACGATTTCAGAGTAATGAAGGTGAAGGAAAGCACCACAAGAAGGTTTGTGAGAACACGTATGCTTCCACCTCCATTATTTACAGAGAATGCAACAGAACAGCAATGTAGTATAATAATAAGATAGAGAGTTAAGGTGAGTTTGCTCAAAGATATTGTTCATCAGCTCATACAAGAGAGACCATTATATGTAATTACCCGTTTATTGAGAGACTGTCTTTCAGGACAAAAGGTGGGTATTATATCAAGTCATGTGCGTTCAACCTCTCACCCTGACTGACTGATGATTATAACTGGTAGCCATTCTCAGTGCACCTGTGTGGCTCCGTCAGCTGACTGGCCTTAACTGCTGTTTCGGCAGATAATAGAGGAAATGGAAGAAGAGGTTGTGTGATGCACACCAAATAAATATATTGTAGTTGATACATTCCATTTCAATTGCAACGTTATTCAGACAACTTCATCCCTTCCTGGGATGATTCCTAACGTTTCTTCCATCCATCTTTTTAACCTATACACCCTCTATGCCATCCATTTCTGTTCCAGTCTTTCTTGATGCCCATAACCACCACAAGCATATCTTCCATCCTGTGAATTATACTTTTTTCTAATTGCTTCGCCTCTCGAAAAATCTGTTGCCATCTCTTCCAAATATTTAATTACATTTTCTTCTTCCATTCTCCCTCCCCTCTACCTGATACCCAATTTTTCATTGCCTGACCTACGTTGTTATTCTTTTCAGTGCTCTTTTCGATATTCACATTTTATTTTCTACTCCCTGGCATATTTGTCCATCAAAAATGACAGTAAAAATAATAATACTTATAATAATAATAATAATTATAATTTTCATTAACACACTCGCTGTCTCCCACTGACGTAGGGTGACCCGACAAAGGAGATCTTCTCATTGTCATTCATTCAGTCACTGTCTCGCGAGAATTGTGTCGATGACAGAGCTCACATGACCCCCCTAACTGCAGCATCAATATACTTCATTCAGAATACAGGCACAGTATTATTACTTCCAGGACTCTTGTTTAGGTAACCAGTTTACCCTGAATCCCAACAAGATGTCAACTAAGAAAAAAAACTTGTCTCCTCTCACTCCTATCTAATGAGCCTGTTGGATATCCAGTTCCCTTGCATTCAAAAACCTTTATCCCTCGCCCAAATATTTTCAAAGTTGAACTTTACCTCCTCTTCTCCTTCTCCCCAGATTTATTCACCCTCCTAGTCATCCTATTTTGCTCCATTCGTTATAAATGTACGAATAACCTCAAAAGCCCCTTCTCAGCTCTTTGAATAATAATTTGGGTAAGCCGACACCTTCTTCTAATCATCAAACTTCGAATTCTCTGCATAATATTCACCCCATACATTGCCCTCAAACACGACATTACTGCCTCCAGCCTCCTCGCTACACTGTTTAAAACCCATGCTTTACACCCAAAGTGCAATGTTGGTACCGCTATATTTTTTTAACATTTCCTTATTGCCTCCTTTGGATAAAGTTTTTTCTCTACACGTCTCGCTCAGCGCAAAACTATCTTTTTTTCTTTCCTTTTGTCAGTTATATGAATTGTCTCGTCTCTCACAGAACCAAGCATCTGCCGTGGTATACATGGTATAATTAACAAGCTAATTCCCTTCTAATTCGTACCTTCTCTTACATGCTCTCTGTCAGTCCCTAACCTTCATCCTTTTCATCCTAATTCAAGAAATAAACCATTATTCGAGAACTATATCTCGACATATTTAAACATTTCTTTCATTCTGTTTATCCCAGTTGCTTTACTCACATTAATTCTACCCACACCATCATGCACCTCTTCCATACACACATCTCGCTCTTCCTTAATTAAATGCAAGGAATCACTGTTTACTTTTCTTCATCAGCATTCAACAATTCAAAATATTTTCTCCATCTTCTCAGTACATCAGTTGCTACATCTGCTGTCCAATCTTTTGTTTTTACTGTTAAATCCGTTTGTTTCGTATGCTATGTCGTTGTACTGATCTCATTCTAAAACTTTTTTTCATATCCTCAGGAAAATTTGTCAATGAAACCTCACCCTTAACAAACTTCTAACATATGTTATACTATCTCAATATTCCACCCTCCGTATATCACTTCTATGTTGTTAAAAGATCGAATATCCCAACTTTTTCTCCCTTATAACAATCTTTACCTCTTCATTCTACCAATCACTCTTTCCTTTCCCATTCATTCTTCTATCCCCACAAACTTTGGTTGCACACTATAAAACTTTATTCACATATATTTCCAATACCTGCTCGACCACCTCACTATCTGTTCTCTCTATAGCTCCCATTTCTTCAGTACTTATAAATTACAATTTTTCTTTAATTTGTACACTTTCTTTCCTCTCTTAGCCAATAATGACATTATCCTTGCATCCTATCTTTCTCTTATACTCACTGTAGCTAGCACTATTTATCCTCTTTTTCCTATAATATGTATTACCTATTTCCAAATCACTTTCTGTACACAGTATAGTTAGAGGCTCTTCATTGTCATTTACCCCTGGTACTTCAAACATTCCTACTGCACCCTCAGTAACAGCTTCTCCCACTTTAGCATTTAGGTTCCCCACAATTGTTTTCTCACTTGGCTAAAAACTCTCTAAATTTTCTCTTTTTTTGTGTGTTTTTGTTTTTACACAGGGTTTAAGGATCCTTAACTTTATTGACAAGCTATTGACAAGTTAAGGATTCCTAACTTTATTGACAAGCTAAGAGCTGTTACCTACATCAGCTCATTTAAAAACATTTTTGTTATGAAACATACAAGTAGGGAACAGGATGAAGTTAGTCATCTCTGAGCCAGCATTTTCATTTGATCAACTGACTTTATCTCGTTGACATCATTATGCTGTACGAATGTGTTCCAGACTCGAGTCATCCTGGGGATAAATTATCTCAGATGGAGTGATGTTATGGAGAAGGGTACAGCCAGAGTGAAGTTGCTGCTTTCTGCCCGTCTTGTGGTATAGAAGCTTTCTTCTCGCTGTCCTCGAAGTGGAGCCAAATGTGGTACATTGACAATGTTGGTCTTGTACATAACAGAAAGGCCGCCCACATCCCTCTTGTGTTGAAGGCTCTGCTGAAATGACAGATCTATCCAGGATGGGTCCAGACGAGAGATAAGACGTCTTGCTCTGTTCTCTACTCTGTCAAGCAGTCGCAGATGAGAGGGGGGGTGGGCCAGGCAAACCAAGAAAGTGGAGCATACTCTAGGTGTGAGCGTACTTGTGCCTCATGCAGAATCTTGCAACCCCTACTGTCGAGCAGATGCAAGATACGTCGAAGTGCTGTAGGCTTCCTGGCTGCCTTGTTTGCAAAACTTAAAACGTGGTTCTTCATGGTCAGTTTGAAGTCAAATTACACCCCAAGGATATCAACTTCTTCCCCAGGTACCAACACTCTCCCATTCATACTTACTACTGCTCCGGTATTACCATCATGGTGCCTAGAGACTACCATCATTTGTGTTTTCTCAGGCTTCTCTCTCTCTCTCTCTCTCTCTCTCTCTCTCTCTCTCTCTCTCTCTCTTTTTTTTCCCCCCTCTCTCTTTCTCTCTCTCTTTTTATTTCCTAGGTACATAAACACTTTAGTTAGTTATAATTACTAGGCAGGTACTGTTCAGTATTTTACTAGAATGCCATATTTGACACTGAAACACAATTCGGTAACATTTTGTTATATGAATTACGATATTTTGAGATTAATGATTAATGTGAAACAGACTGATGGTATCTTGAACACCTAATTTAACGCTAACAATATTTGGATCAATAGGTTTGTTATTGATACATCAGGATATAAAAACAATTTGTCTAGCATAATCTGTACTAATATCTTCACTGACTAATAATACCCAAAGCAAGAAAATGTGTGTTATGAAGGTCTGTTCTGCACCAAGTGACTCTGATCAATATAATTATGATGGCAGACAAGCTACCAAAGCGGCAAAAACGGGGAATTTATCTTGTATAAACGTATTCTTTTGAATATAGTATAGAGATGGCATATTCTATGCACATTAGCATTCGGCATAGAGTAAAGACATCACCAAAGTGCTAGACTATGATTTTAATGAAAAAGATTTGCATACAAAACCATGCAAGCAAATGTAAACGCAATTCCAGCGAAGGACGAATATGAAAATTTTATATTTTTGGTTCACTTAATCACAAGAAAATATCCAATTTCTGGTCTAGTTTTCTGGGACTGATCACCTGCCATCCATCAAAAGTAACAGAAACTGCCTACTCACACTGTGATTAATGCCACGTTGTTGGACGACACAAAACTTTAGAAATATACATTTTCTTGAAAATAATACAAGTATTACTTTTATATATTCTTCACATGTGTGGTCATAGCTTTTAAAATAAGATAACACTTAAAATAATTGTTCCAAGTCAGTCACTAAAATTTATGACTGAGCAAAGAATTTTGTTTTTTGTTGAATAAGTCAGACAAAAAGTTAACAATGTTTTTGTTTTATCATGTAAACATTGTTGTTGATGGTAAGTTTATAACGCATTCTGTAGTAATTTTTTAAGCGAGAAAAGTGGAGCATCTTTTATGAGTGTTGTTGCATGTAAACAACAGAGTTTCAACATTCACTTTCTCTTGATTGCAACGGCATCATTTTCCTCACCTAAAGGAGAGGTACCAAGGTTCCAACAGGTCTAAAAAATTTACTTTAACGAAGAGCAGCAATTTCCGTCGAATCGAAAAAAAGTTAGCAGAAGAGCCCAAGAGGCCAATTAAGTGGAGCTTGCCTCCACTCTGGGATATTACCAGCTCTCATGATGCCCACCAAACGGGCTGCTTAGTGAAGTTTTTACAGCTGAGCCGAGAACAAGCGCTTGAATATATTATGCTCAAGCGGAAAGTTTTGCCCAGAACTGTATCAAGATCTCAGTGTGATTGTTTGTGGTGTGAGGCAAGGGATATTTTGTAAATATTTTTTGATTGAAGTATAAAGAATTTGTTTTATAACTGTACTTCTAGCAAGTTGTTTACATGCACATTGGAAGTATAATAAAAAATACTCTAACACACATTCACTTCCAAAACTATAGCTAACACCCCTCACCAACACACCCACTCACACCTGCCATATACTGAGACCTTTCACATACACACACACGCGCACAAACACTCACACACGCACAAACACACACAAACGTACATATACAAACACACACACATACTATAACACACACACACACACACACACACACAGTCAAAGGGATGTTAGGAAGTATTTCTTCAGTCATAGAGTTGTCAGGAAGTGGAATAGCCTAGAAAGTGACGTAGTGGAGGCAGGAACCATACCTAGCTTTAAGACAAGGTATGATAAAGCTCATGGAGCTGGGAGAGAGAGGACCTAGTAGCAATCAGTGAAGAGGCGGGGCCAGGAGCTATGAATCGACCCCTGCAACCACAAATAGGTGAGTACAAATAGGTGAGTACACAGACATGTACACACACACATCCTCACAATCACAACACACACACACACACACACACACACACACATACCCTCACACATACCCTCACACGCACAACGCACGCACACACATACACACGTACACGCTAGTCGCTAGAGTGAGCGAACCTAACAATAGTATTCCGACATTTCAGTAGTTGCGCACCCTGTACACTATGTACGTCAGGCCCAAATTGGAGTATGCAGCTCCAGTTTTGAACCCTCACCTGGCCAAGCACGTCAGGGAACTAGAGAAAGTGCAAATGTTTGCAACGAGACTTGTCCAGGAGCTAAGGGGTATGTCCTACGAGGAGAGGTTAAGAAAACTCGACCTGACGACACTGGAGGACAGGAGGGACAGGGACAACATGATAACGACATATAAAATACTAAGAGGAATCGACAAGGTGGACAGAGACAGGATGTTCCAGAGATAGGACACAGCAACAAGGGATCACAATTGGAAGTTGAAGAAACAGATGAGTCACAGTGATGTTAGGAAGTATTTATTAAGCCATAAAGTTGTCAGGAAGTGGAATAGTCTGGAGAGTGATGCAGTGGAGGAAGGATCCATACATAGCTTTAGGAAGAGGTTTGATAAGGCTAATGAAGGAGGGAGAGTGTGAACCTAGTAGCGACCAGTAAAAAGGTGGGGCAAGGAGCTATGAAACGACCCCTGCAACCACAATTAGGTGAGTACAGTAAGATGAGGACACACGCGCGCGCGCGCGCGCACACTTGGGCGCCCAACAAACATAAGAATTGCATTCCGACATCTTAGTAAGGAATCATTCAAGACCCTGTACACCGTGTACGTCAGGCCCATATTGGAGTATGCAGCACCAGTTTGGAACCCAGACCTAGCCAAGCATATAAGGAAATTAGAGAAAGTGCAAAGGTTTGCAACGAGACTATTCCCGGAGCTAAGGGGCATGTCCTACGAGGAAAGGGTTAGGAAAATCGACCTAATGACACTCGAAGACAGGAGAGATAGTGATGATATGATAACGACATATAAGATACTGAGAGGAATCGAAAAGGTGGACAGAGAGAGGATGTTCCGGAGATGGGACACAGCAACAAGGGTTCACAAATGTAAGTTGACGACTCTGATGGATGTTAAGAAGTATTTCTTCATCCAAAGAGTTGTCAGGAAGTTTAATACTCCGGAGAGTGATGTAGTGGATGCAGGATCTTTACATAGCTTTAAGAAGAGGTATGATAAAGCTACAAAGAGGCAGGGCCAGGACCTGTGACCCGTCCCCTGCAACCACATCTAGGTGAGCACATATACCCACGCACGCAAACACACACACACACACACACACACACACACACACACACACACACACACACACACACACTAGTGGGTAAAGCTCTCGCTTCACGCACGGAGGGGCCGGGTTCAATTCCCGGTGGGGCAGAAACATTTCGAAGTGTTTCCTTACACACACACACATACAACAGGCCTAGTGTCTAATTGACATGTGCCTAGGACAAAATGGTAACTAACACACACACGCACGCTGTTATGTAAACTAGATACCTCAAGGCGATGGGCCAGACAATATCTCTCCGTGGGTCCTGAGAGAGGGAGCAGAGGCGCACTGTATACCACTAACAATCTTCAACACATCTAACGAAACAGGGTGACTATCTGAGGTGTGGAAGACAGCAAATGTAGTCTCATTTTTAAAGAAAGCAGACGGGCATGAGCTTATTCACGACAACCAGCACGGTTTCAGGGGAGGGAAATCCTATGTCACAAACCTACTGGAGTTCTACAACAATATGACGGCAGAAAGGCAAGAGAGAGAGAGTTGTTGGTAGATTGAGTTTTTTGGACTGTAAAAAGGCTTTTGACACAGTTCCAAACAAGAGATTAGTGGAAAAGCTGGAGAAACAGTTTGGAAGAATCAGATTTGTACTCATAAACAATAACCAGCACGGTTTCAGGAATGGGAAATCCTGTGTCACAAACCTTCTAGAGTTGTACAACAAGGTAGTAGAAGTAAGACAATAGAGAGAGGGTTCGGTAGACTGCATTTACTTGGATTGTAAGAAGGCTTCCGACGCAGTTCCGAAAAAGAGATTGGTACAAAAGCTAGAGGAGCAGTCAGGAATAGCAAAAAAGGCACGAGTGAGGGTACGTGACGTGGTGTCACGTACCCTCACTCATGTGACGACTGGGGTTCCATAAAGAGTCAGTCCAAAGACCTTTGATATTTCTAATATATGCGAATGACATGAGGGAAGGATGGATTCAGATGTGTCGCTGTTTACAGACGACGTGAAGCTAATGAAGTGGACAAGAACTAGGTAAGCCTACAAAGGGATGTGGACAGGCCGCAATCCTGAACCTACAAACGGCTCATGGAGTTTAACCCCACCAAGTGGGGAAGGTCAAAGAAGACCAAATATGGAGTACATGCTCGGGAGAAACGAAAGTGAGCATTATACCGAGAACGTCTCCTGAGGGGCACATCAACCAGATAACTGGACAGTTCAGCCATTTTTCAACATGGTGGCAACAACAATTACAATATTGGGAAGCTGCTATAATCAAATACAAATCACACTATAGCTACAAACGCAAAAATCATCGAATCTGCCCTCATAGCTACCACTCCGAATTTTAACATCTCAGCGGGACGATGGAAGAAAGACAACATTTGAAAACTCTCCCTCGAGAAGTACAACTTAATAAAGAATGCCAATACAAGATCAAGACTCACAAAGGAGCATCCTACCCAAATATTTTGCTTCACCATAGGTCCTGTCTTTTTTCTCAGTCACTACTAGGTGAAGATGACGAAATAACCTATCACTGGCCTGAAAGGACTTAATTTTAAATGAGTTCTTTCTAAATGACCAGTTTTACGTATTAGGTACGATATATATATATATATATATATATATATATATTGTGGGGGTTCGTTGAAGATATATTGAAAGATAAACACCAATGGATGTCTTGGATGCATATAATTAATGGAATCTTGAGAAGAGCCTGGCCTGCCAGTCCAGACTGCTATATGCCTAAAAGGAAACTGAGAGGGAGTGTAGCTGATGGCTCACATGTGAGAGGTCTGATGATGTCACAACTAGCAAGGGAGCATGTCTATCAAGTAGCTGGGATGATCTATCTATGCAAGTGTACTACACAAGTAACACTGTTGACAGCTTGGTGATGCTAAGATATGGCGTTCTCAACATACTTTTTCACAGGACAGACTATAGGCATTACAGCTCTGGGCTGATTGTCTACAATATCAGTGCACACAACAATTCAACATAAGCAACTATACATAATTACAATTGACTGTAATGCATTACAAATTATGATATATCACAAAACATGGAAACTGATGAAATCAATTATGGTAAAAGTCAAACAAAAGAGATTGAGATAGAGATAGAAGGAGATCGATCTATATTCCTATGATCTATGGATTCTTAAGAAAAATATTTACAAAGAAGAAAGTGTTTAACAGAAAAGGAAGACGTGGTGCACGCCAGTCTTTCACTATTAATATATCATAATTTGGGAAGAACATGAACACTTGAAGAAAAAAGATAGAACCATGTGAAAAATTGAATTAGTAAAATTTACAATGTCGATGTTTCTCATTAACATGAGAAAACCCCACTTGATTAACATAATAAGATAAGAAAGGAGGAACACTGCAGTAGGCCTGTTGGTCCATATTTGGCAGGTCCTTTACAATACCAACCCACTTTCAGGATCATGATTAAATATATCAAAAGTACAAAGACCAACCTTAGCTCAAGGAACAGTGTAAGGCATAGAGCTAAAGTGTTCATGTGTGTTCTATATGCACAACAACATCAGCAATGCGTGTTGGGGATTGAGCAGTAGATCCAGAATTTATTATAATATGGTTATTACCATCGGCAGTGAAATAAATAACAGCTGTAAAGTCAATGAACTTCCAAAGAAATTACACACTCAACTACGAAGAAATTTATCAGTTTAAGAACAATTAATTGGGGTCATATCAAACAAGGAAGAGCTCTAGAGTATTTATAAAAAGTGGCAAAGTAACTCAACATAATATTCAATTGAGCGTTTAAAACGTAAACTGGAAACTTCAAGGTAATGGAAAAGTGAGCTCCAATCCAAACAAAAGAAACGAGCACATTACAAGTGACTAAAGAAGTGGGTAAAGTTCACCAGAAGTTGATTTTGCAGAGAGCAATATGTATGTGAGGAATGCTAGCGGAAATCTGAGATGTGTTAGTGTACACGAGAGAAGTGCGTGTTTTCATGGATACTTGGAGGCTATCTGGAGACTGTTTTCGGGAGTCAACGCCTTTGTTGCCCAAGAATGGCCCAGTCCCATGTTTCTACAGCATCTCCACGGCTAACTCTCCACCAACAAAGGATTGTCTACTGTCCTGCCTCATCATCATCTCCAAAGTTCACTGAGCCCAAGAAAGAATGGCCTCATCTGCATTTTTAGAATCTCCACATTTCACTTAACTACAACAAAGGATGCCTTCATCTGACTCTTCAGCATCTGATGAGGCCATAGGATGGCCTCATCAGATGCCTATGCAGCGCCCCCTACGTTTATTTTGAACAAACAAAGGATGGCCTCATTTCCTGTCTTTGATACTCACAGGTTCATGAATTTAGCCTTTCGACAAGAAAAATATTTTTAAATTGTTGCTTCAATAAATTGATTATATTTCTGGAAGCGATATACCCACATGAGTTACTCAGTGTCATTAGTATTAGACTCAATATTCTTACTGATAATAGGGAACAATAAGGCAGAAACTTCATTTTATCTACCATCATACATTGTCTTGTTTTAAGCATCCTGTATGTAGATTTTTATCTCTGTCTATAATATATAATATATTATCTGATAATCACGAATTGCCTAGCAGTACAGTGAGTACTAAAGAAGGATCGAGACACCACCGCAACTGTTTATTCTGTCAACCTAGAAAGGGTTTGAAATTCATGAGTTATGACAAATAATTATCTACGTATCTGTGAAGTAGTTCAGTGTAGTTTTAGGGATGGTGCTTGGAGTAGTAGTAGTAGTAGTTATAGTAGTAGTAATAATAGTCTCTATTAATAGGGACGTGTTAATCCCGACTGGGTCATGTCATGAGAAGATATCAGGCCTGATCACAGGAAAGAAAATGTAACCACAATTCCTTGGATCAAAGGTCTTTCACCAACATCAAAGCTCATACCACCCCATGTCATTCCCTCCTTCGAAGGACGTTCGTTGTACTCTTACTTAGTTCCTTAAAACACAGTCTAATGAGGTTCTCAGCCAGGAGTCGAAACATTACTTTGTGAAACATGTAATTACATTTTGCTGGAACAAAACTGTACCCATAAATTTTCTTTTAACCACAATCTTAAAAAGATTCACTCTCTCCACTTAAACCAGAAAATTAAAATGTTTGTGCTGTCTTTATAGAAACATTCAGGTCCGTTTTCCACCAAGGATTAAGACGGAATTTCTTGTTAGTGGATAAAATGTTTTCAAAATTGAGTTGTCGAGGCCTCATCTGGTGTACCACTTTATTTATTGCGGAATTATATTTTAAACATTATTTCCAATGTTATGTATCTCAATAGCAGTGATACTACTGTAGTAACAGCTACTAGAAACATTCCCACAATCGCTATTGGTGATATGTCATTTTCGTTAATACTCTTGCAATCCATCTCATGTTATCATTATTGCAAATGTTAGATAGATGAGCCTCGTCATTACCCGTTTTATTTTTTTAATTATCATCATTATTATCATTATCATTACTTTAGTAATCAAAGTTTTCATTTTGATCTTTATCATATACATCATAATTATCATAAGTATTATTTAGATTATCCTAATCATTAATATCCCCAAAATAGTAATTTGTACAGCTGTCACCATAGTCACCATTTCCCTCATCGTCATAGTAATCATAACTATCATCATATTTATCATCATTATTATAGTAGTTATCCTCATCCACATAGTCGATATTCTTAACTTCATAATAATCATCATCATACTATTCTTCTCACTCATCATAATCATTATAACGATATATGATACGTTGTAGGGTAGGAGGGTGACAAGTGTCTTTGCGTTACTTATATATGGGATCAGTGTAGCTATCATGTGTTACCTTGAATGTGAAGCCTGGGTGACTAGTATCTCAGTATTGCCTTGTATATGAAGCAGGGACTAGTGTCAGATTATTACCCGAGTGACATGAGTCTTTTATCTTGTACACGTCACCTTGATGACTAGTATCTGTGTGATATCTTGTACTTGAGACCTTGTGCATAAGACATGAGATGTGACTGAGTCTTAACTTGTTCACAAACTTGGGTAACATGTATCTGAGTGTTACCATGCATGTGATACTTGGATGACTAATGTCTGAGTGTTGCCTTGTAAGTGAGACTTGAGTGACTAGTGACTATGTGCTCCTTTGAATTTGAGACCTTCATGACCAGTGTCTGAGTGTTGCCTTGTACGTGATATCTTGCCCAAAAGATCTGGGTGACTGGTGTCTAAGTGTTAATGAGACTCAGTAGACTAGTGTCTGAGGGTTACCTTGTTAATGAGACTCAGTAGACTAGTATCTGAGTATTACTTTGTACCTGAGTTCTTGGTAACTAGCGTCTGAGTATTTGTACCTGAGTCCTTGGTAACTAGCGTCTGAGTGTTATCGTGTACGCGATAACACCATACTTGTAAGTTAGGAATAAAGCAATTGCTATGAATAAATGATTATTATTTTATATTTATGTTCATCATTTCCCTAAAGTCACTACTAATGCTATACGTATAATATCTATTAATGTATTCTCTGAGTGTCAATATTAAAAGAGATATACTTTTGATGTTCTTTTTTTTTAACAAATTTTGAAGAGGGGCCGAGAGTGAAATAACTATTTACAATGGCTTGTTGGTTCTCTGTTTATCTTTTTCTCCAATCTGGCCGCCCAGTTTCACATGATTTGTCCCTCGTGCATTTCTTAAAATTGGTTTGTTTGTTTTGTGTTAGGCTAAGGTTTAAGGATTCTCTTGTAATAACCTTGTCGCAGGTAAATGCTGTCACTTTCCCACGAATTGCCCTTTTTACATTTCTTCGAACTATTGATATTGATATTTTGTTTTTATTCTACGTCATGTCAGGTTAATGTAGGATAGGTTTGATTAGCTTGCCATATACTAACCAGGAATAGATAAAGGGAATGTAAATAGCGTGTTAAAAATATCTAGCCAAGACAGGACTCGCAACAATGACTTTAAGTAGGAAAAATTCAGATTCAGGAAGATTATAGGAAAGCACTGGTTTGGTAATAGAGTTGTGAATGAGTGGAACAAACTCCCGAGTACCGTCAAAGAAGCTAAAATGTTGCGTAGTTTTAAAAATAGGTTGGATAAATATATGAGAGGGTGTGTGTGGTTGTGAGTTGGACTTGACTAGCTAGTGCTAATACGTCTGATGCTGTGTTCCTTCCTTAAGTGGATGTGACCTGACCTGACTAGGTGGCTCATTGGTTTAAGCCGGGAGGTGACTTGGACCTGCCTCGCATGGGCCAGTAGGCCTGCTGCAGTCTTCTTTCTTATGTTCTTATACCCCCCCCCCCTTTCCACACACACACACACACACACACACACATAGGAGACTGAAACTTATGACGACGTTTCGATCCGACTTTAACCATTAACTAGTTACACATTGACCAGTTAATGGTCCGTATCAGACAAAAATGTAGTTATAAATTTCAGTGTCATATGTGCTGGTTATTCGTGTCTAATTTAGAGATTTCGAGTTGTATTTTTTCATGCATGACAAAAATTTTAGAGGATGAGTTTGCACCGACACGTAAAAACAATTTAACATTTAACCTGAACTATTTTGTGTTCTCCAAGAGAAGTCTGATTATGGCATGTCAGATATTTTATTAACACAGTTTTCTGATTCTTTATCATTTATTGCCAGCACTGCTTTAAATTTACTTATTTTCCTTGTTCATGCTTCTACTTCGTTTTAAAGTCCTTTTAACTCTTTAAAGTCTCCACTTGTGAAAACTAACGTATCCCGCTCCTTATTGTATTAGAGGTGTTATTACCAAGTCTTTCTAATATTTAAACTATATCCATTTACATGTGAGTTTCTTCGATTAGAGTAAAAAGTTCATTCCTTACCTATCCAGCGAGCTTAGGAGTAAATATTCTCTGAGGAAAACACTCGTTCCATTATCTTCAGAGCGGATTTTTGCCTTAAAAGCGATGTTTACATCCCGAGTATACCACACAGGGCATGTCCATGGGACGCCTTACATGATCACTCACAACACAAATGACTTTTTTTTAGCTCATTGTGAATAATGTTCTCTTGATGCATTCTTCAGTGAAAAACATAAGAACATAAGAAAGGAGGAACACTGCAGCAGGCCTGTTGGCCCATACTAGGCAGGTCCTTCACAATCCATCCCACTAACAGAATATTTGCTCTACCAAATTTTCAATGCTGCCCAAGAAATAAGCTTTGATAATTCTATTTACTTCATGTGCAAGTCCCACTCAAATCCAACCACTCTCACTCATGAATTTATCCAACCTAAATTTGAAACTACCCAAGGTCCTTGCTTCAATAACCCTACTAGGCAGACTATTCCACTCATCAACTACCCTATTTCCAAACCAATAATTTCCTATATCCTTTCTAAATCTAAACTTATCCAACTTGAATCCATTATTGCGGGTTCTCTCTTGGAGAGATATCCTCAAGACCTTATTTATATCCCCTTTGTTAATGCCCATTTTCCACTTGTATACCTCGATCATGTCTCCCCTCATTCTTCGTCTTACAAGTGAATGTAATTTAAGGGTCATCAATCTTTCTTCATACGGAAGATTTCTAATGTTATGTATTAATTTAGTCATTCTACGCTGAATGTTTTCTAACGAATTAATATCCATTCTGTAATATGGAGACCAGAACTGAGCTGCGTAATCTAGGTGAGGCCTTACTAATGATGTATAAAGCTGTAATATAACCTCTGAACTTCTGTTGCTTACACTTCTAGATATAAATCCCAGTAATCTGTTAGCCTTATTACGTACGCTTAGGCATTGCTGTCTGGGTTTAAGGTTGCTTTTTACCATAACCCCCAAGTCCTTCTCGCAATCTGTATAGCTAAGTTCTACGCCATTCAACTTATAAGTGCTTGGGTTATGGACACTCCCGAGCTTCAGAACCTTGCATTTATCTACATTGAACTGCATCTGCCACTTTTCTGACCACGAATTGAGTTTGTCTAAATCGTCCTGAAGTTCCCTGACATCTACGTTTGAATAAATTATCCTACCTATCTTCGTGTCGTCGGCGAATTTGCTCATATCACTAGTTATTCAGTCATCAAGGTCATTGATATATATTATAAACAACAACGGGCCTAAGACTGATCCCTGTGGAACGCCACTTGTTACAGATCCCCACTCGGATTTAACCCCATTTAAGCGCACACTCTGCTTCCTATTGGTGAGCCATGACTCGATCCATGACAGCACTTTTCCCCCAATTCCATGAGCTGCCACTTTCTTTAACAGTCTCTGGTGCAGTACTCTATCAAAAGCCTTACTAAAGACTAAATATACAATATCGAATTCTTTATCGTGATCAACAGCCTCAAAAGCTTTACCGAAGAAAGTTAATAAATTAGTTAGGCAGGAACGGCCCCTCGTGAATCCATGCTGAGTATCGTTAATCAAATTATGTTTATCGAGATGGTTTCTAAATAATATCAGCTATAATTGACTCTAGTAATTTGCCTACAATTGAGGTCAGGCTTATTGGGCGGTAATTTGACGGTAGTGACTTGTCCCCTGCTTTAAAAATAGGAATTACATTAGCCATCTTCCACATATCAGACACTGCACCTGTTTGAAGAGGTACATTAAAAATGTTACCTAATGGTTCACAGAGTTCCATTTTGCATTCCTTAAGAACCCTTGCAAAAAGCTCATCAGGACCCGGTGATTTATTTTGTTTCAGTCGGTCTACTTGTTTCATAACCATTTCGCTAGTGACTGTGATATTACATAATTTATCTTCTTCAGGACCACTATAAAAATTAATTACTGGGATATTATTAGTGTCTTCCTGTGTGAATACTGAGAGAAAATAATTATTAAAAAAAGAGCACATATCATTCTCCTTGTCAGTAAGATGCCCAGAGTTATTTTTAAGGGGACCTATTTTATCTCTAACTTTTGTTCTATAAACCTGGAAAAACCTTTTTTGGTTAGTTTTTGAATCCCTAGCAACTTTAATTTCATAATCCTGTTTAGCTTTTCTTATACCCTTTTTAACGTCCCTCTTAATGTCAGTATACTGATTTATAAGATGACCCTCACCTCTTTTTATGCGCCTATAAATTCCTTTCTTCTGCCCTAAAAGATATTTGAGCCTATTATTCATCCATTTTGGGTCATTTCTACTTGATCTAATTTCTTTATATGGGATAAATGTTATTTGGGCAGCATGTATAGTGTTCAGAAAACTGTCATATTGATAGCTCTCTTCATTACCCCAGTCCACAGATGATAAGTGTTCTCTAAGTCCATTGTAATCTGCAAAGCGAAAATCTGGGACCGTTACTGAGTTATTCGTACTATGAAACTTCCATTCAATGCCAAAGGTAATTGATTTGTGGTCGCTTGCGCCGAGTTCCTCTGTAATTTCTAAATTATTAACAAGGGTTTCCTTGTTTGCCAGAACTAAGTCAAGCAGGTTATTTCCCCTTGTAGGTTCTGTCACAAACTGCTTCAAAAAACAATCTTGAACTACTTCTAAGAAGTCGTTAGATTCTAAATTCCCAGTCAAAAATTCCAATCAATTTGACTAAAGTTGAAGTCACTCAGAATAACTACGTTATCGTGCATTGTGGCCTTAACAATTTCCTCCCATAGTAGTCTCCCTTGGTCCCTATCTAAGTTTGGGGGACGGTAAATCACACCTAAAATCAATTTTTCATGCCCCTCTGAAAATTCTATCCAGACAGACTCTGTATGTGTTATTTCAGACTTTATTCCCTTTTTTATGCAACAGTTCAAGCGATCTCGGACATACAGTGCCACTCCACCCCCCTTCCCGAAACTTCTGTCTACTTGGAACAATTTAAAACCCTGTATATGACATTCAGCAGGCATGTCCCTATTTTTCGTATTATTCCTAGCACTACGACTATTTGTATAATACACTTTTAAAGACCCTCCTTTCTCTTTACCCTTCCTGCTCCATTCTGTTTTACCACTATACCTATTACTGTCCTTGTTATTGTTAAGATTTTTTATATCAAAGCCTAGATCTATATTTCGACATTCAGTATTTTCCATTTCTAAACCCATACCTCTAACTAATCCTAGTTTAAAGTCCTAACAACACCCTCAACTGAGCTAGCAAGAAAATCCACACCTGCCCTGGATAAGTGAACCCCATCCCTGGCATACATGTCATTTCGGCCATAGAAGTGGTCCCAGTTGCAAATGAATGGTACATATGTTAACGTAAATTAAATTGCGCTTGTTGTAATAAGGTTAGGTAGGTTTCCAAAGTTTCTCTTGGTACAAAATTATAAATTCTTACATTAACATAAATGAAAAAAATATATCTTTAAACGTATAAGAGAAAATTTTAGAAAGGACTTAATTTTAGATGAGTTCTTGCTAATTGACCAGTTTTACCTAATTGCTATATATAATATATATATATATATATATATATATATATATATATATATATATATATATATATATATATATATATATATTATATATATATGCAAGACAACCACTTTGAAAAAATAGAAGAATTCCAAGCGCTTTCGTGACTACTCACATTATCAAGGAACTATAAAAAGAAACATGACAAGGAGGTTTATAAAGGGGCAGAATACACCTCACAGTCACATCACACTAACAAAGACAACACCTCACAGTAGCGTAACATCGCACGACTCTGTGAAGAGGAACATAAGAAAGGACCTGAAACTCTTCCCAAGAATTAAGATTAGTCCAATTTATCATTAAATTCTTCCCAAATTTTATTAATTATAAATATATCTAATTTATATAAACCAAAAGAAATATTCATATTATTTTCAAAACTGCTTTTAATGAAACATGATTCTATTATATTCCTCTCAACTATGGACTTGCTTGATACAACCTTCTCAGCATTTTGAAAATCAATTGGATAGTTAAAGTCTCTCACATGAATAAATAGAGCATTAGAATCTTGTCCAATTCTAATGCTATATTTATGTTGTTTTAATCTTAGTTCAAGACTTTTACCAGTTTGACCATAATAAACTTTATCGCATATTTTACAGGGAATCTTATAGACACATCCGTCAGCATTTTGGGGGGAATTTTTTATCAAAAGTCTTTTTACTGTATCAAGATTATAAAATACAACTTTGATATTAAAATTCTTAAGAAAGGAAGGCATATCAACCAAGTTTTCATGGTAAGGGAGAACCAACATATTTTTGGTTGAATAAGGTTGGTTGTCCCTTTTTGGATTGTAAAAAGTATTTCTAGCTATTTTAAAACATTTATCAGTTATGTTTCTTGGGTATTTTAAATCATTAGCTATTTCATAAATTTTAGAGATTTCTTCATCTATGAACTCTGGACTACAAATACGTAAAGGTCTCAAAAACATAGAAGAGAAAACCGACACTTTAACTCTATCTTGATGTGAAGAATAATAGTGTACATAAGAACAATTATTTGTAGGTTTTCTGTAAATTTTAAATTTAAAATCAATGTTACCCTTAATAATAAAAACATCTAGGAAGGGCAATGAGTTATTTTCTTCGAATTCAACAGTAAAATTTATAGAATGAGCTAAGCTATTTAATTTAACAAGGAAATGGTTTATGTCTACATTCTTAGGCATAAGGCACAAAATATCATCAACATATATATACCACTTAGCTCTATTGGGAAGGATTGTGTTAAGCAATCTTGTTTCGAAAAATTCCATATATAAATTACTAAGAACAGGTGAAATAGGATTTCCCATTGCCATACCAAACATCTGAGTGTAAAACTCATCATTAAATACAAATTTTGCATCAACAATATGCAAAAAAAGTCTTGAACTAAGATTAAAACAACATAAATATAGCATTTGAAGTGGACAAGATTCTAATGCTCTATTTTTCATGTGAGAGATTTTAACTATCCAATTGATTTTCAAAATGCTGAGAAGGTTGTATCAAGCAAGTCCATGGTTGAGAGGAATATAATAGAATCATGTTTTGAAAATAATATGAATATTTCTTTTGGTTTATATAAATTAGATTCATTTATAATTAATAAAATTTGGGAAGAATTTAATGATAAATTGGACTAATCTTAATTCTTAGGAAGAGTTTCAGGTCCTTTCTTATGTTCCTCTTCACAGAGTCGTGCGATGTTACGCTACTGTGAGGTGTTGTCTTTGTTAGTGTGATGTGACTGTGAGGTGTCACATATTTTGATATCACCTGTTTACTGTGATCTTTTTGCATATATATATATATATATATATATATATATATATATATATATATATATATATATATATATATATATATATATATATATATATATATATATATATATATATATATGTGCCGATTAGGTAAAACTGGTCAATTAGCAAGAACTCATCTAAAATTAAGACCTTTCTAAAATTTTCTCTTATACGTTTAAAGATATATTTTTTCATTTATGTTAATGTAAGAATTTATAATTTTGTACCAAGAGAAACTTTGAAAACCTACCTAACCTTATTACAACAAGCGCAATTTAATTTAGCCTAACCCAACTAAATATATTTTAGATACGTTAACATTAATTTAATAATAAAGAAACACAATGAAATATATTTTTTCGTTATGTTCAGAATGATTTTGAAATTATTGCATACACAAATTTTCACTTGTGTTATATGGCAAGGTGAGCGTTGCTATTTAAGCCTAAATCGCAAGTTTTACCTAATCGGCACGACATATATATATATATATATATATATATATATATATATATATATATATATATGTTACACCTGGTCATCTTCCACATACTTTGAGCCGATGCCACTTAATATCATATTGCGAACTTCTTTATTAGATGCTAAAATGAGCAAGTCCTACTGTATAATATTATCTGGGGCCTCATTTAAGTTACCAAATGGAATAATTTATGTACATAGTAAAATGGAATCGTTTATGTACATAGTAAAATTATTTAGATTAGGTGCAACAGTGCGATATGTGAAGCACTTGGTAACGGCCAGTTTCTGGTTAACACGCTCACCCTCTAAGCATGTCATGTGACCTACCTTATGTTAGGTCACCCGTCCCCTACTACTGACAGTAGCAGGCGATCTACAGCTCAAGGTGCATTACTTGGAAGTACTGTGTTGTAACAGAGCCGTATTTCGCTAGATCATACTTAAGGTGCTGGTGGGGGACTTATCTGTATATTACGTCCCATGTCAAATATCTGATATATTCACCTGTGTTCTGAAAATCTCTGGGTGATAACTTGTAACTTTATTCATGTGATTGGAAATGAAACCTTAAGGTCCTGTATATAGTTCTCTGTAAATAATTGTGCATTCGTAAGATACGAGAGAAAAGCTAATATTTTATTATTGATATGTTCTAAGGAACAATATGATATTAAATGCCATAAATTTTTACTTGTGATTTGTTGACTCCCTATGAAAAGTAGTTACAAATTCATCAACTTATTGTACCTCGACATCCTGCAAGTGAAAAGAGGATAAGAGGGCAATAAATGGGGGCCTGTCTGGGAGTCTGTGAATCTCACAAGTAAATTAAAGTAAAATCTCGCCTAAATAACAGAACTATAAGAATGGACCTAGGATAAGATCTATTAAGTGATTTAACAGAAAAGTCCCTAGAGACGTTTCTGTTAATTGTCTGGCAAATAGCCAGATAATTAAATGTACCATGTGATAGACATTATACGGCACCAACCCTTAGATCTTTGATCATGGATAGAATCTCTGCTGACACGCCCTTCTGGGAAGAAGGAGTAGATGTAGAGTCTAGCCTTCTCGAAATGCACCTTGATGCGTCGGAAACTAATCAAGAAAATGAACAGGAAGGGACACAAACTTCTCTTCCTCGTGTCCAAGTCTCCTAAACTTCTATGCCAAAGGGTCCCGAAGGACCTGAGTCGTAAGCTAGAGCCGAGTCTCTAGAATCACCCATCGCCAGCGGTACCAACATGGGTACTCGACACAAAACCAGCGGTGGAGATCTACAAACGTCTCTCCCTTTGTCCTTACCCTTCGAACACTTGAAACAGGACCAATTAAACTCTATTGAACGCATATTGCTCTTACAAAATGCCCAGTTGGAAGCTAAAACACTCCTCGCTGAGCAAGAGTTCAAGCTGGAAAACTTAAGACGTGTAAAAAACGAGGGAGACTTGGACAGTACGCTTGCCAGGTTTGATTTACATCAAGCAGCCCTTATGATGCCTTAATTCGATAAATATACAGTAATGTGGACGTTTTCTTCATGATTTTTGAAAATCAAGCCAAAGCCATGAATTGGCTGTAAGAAAAATGGACCACTTTAATTCACACTGTTTTAAAGAGTAAAGCTCTAACCTGCATGGCTTCCCTTCCCTACCAGCAATATACACAGAACGAGGTGGTGAAGAGAACCATAATGGGTTCTTATGATCTACTCTACATAAATTACCCGAGACAAGGTAACCGCACTAGACCGTTGGTCTAAAGCCGCTGATGTCCACTCTTTAGAGGATCTGACATTATTAATTCTGTTAGAGGATTTTCATGCAAATCTCCCTAGAGAATTACATAAACATCTCATATGTCATCCTAAAAGTTCTCTGGAAGAAACTGCTGCTCTAGCAGATAATTTTGAGGTGTCTCAAAGACTCGCCCCGAGCTGACGCGATTCGGAAAACGTGAAATCCATCCCATTCAATGGTAAAACACCGTTGAGGAGTAATCCACTTACCGACTACTTAGAGCCCTATTTCTCCCGAGTAGAAGACCCCTTCAGAGAAACCAGAAATTTGCCCAGGAAGATTCAAACTTGGTTCAAACCACCTTCAGCGAAAGTGAAATGCTCTTATTGTGCGAAGGAGGGACACAAAATATCTCAATGTTTCAAACGTAGAGACGACCTAGGAAACAACCGAATACACGGCCTTCCCTCTCAACTCATCTACACTTCTCAACGCATTAGCGACCCAGGAAAATTACCAAGGAAAAACGAAAAACCATGGGAAACTACGCCCACTAATTGACTGCTCCCATCTACTGCTTCAGATGTGTCCCGTGCCATGAACCCTTATTTCTTCTCAAGTAAAGTGGGAATTACCGATCAACTATTGACCGAGGTAAGCTCCTTTCGAGACAGGTTCTTATCTAACCCTGCTTCGGAAAGGAATATTGAATCTCCCTAAGAGTTCCTACACTGGACGAGATGTGCTGTTAGAAGCTTTTGAAGGCACCTC
The DNA here is from genome assembly GCA_009830355.1 of Cherax destructor. Taxonomy (NCBI): domain Eukaryota; kingdom Metazoa; phylum Arthropoda; class Malacostraca; order Decapoda; family Parastacidae; genus Cherax; species Cherax destructor. The sequence continues at coordinate 320 of WNWK01005749.1, read as the reverse complement.
TTTGAGAGTACCACTGTATAAAGTTTTCTTGATAACCCCATGTTTTGAAGGTTGGGTATCCGTCGGAATTTCCCCGATGAGTTTTCCTATAAAGGACGTCGACTTATTAGTTGGGAATGACTTTGAAAGCATAGGCATAAGTAAGGAGGCAGTTGTCATGGAAAATGTAAGTGAGGATCATTATGCAGTAGAGGCCCATTAGGAAGTACCCTTACTGTTTCCTTTGAGCGTGGTGAGCCGTCCCATGTCTAACCGGAACGGCGTAGACGCCTCTTCCGAAACTGTGAATGATAGTGTCGATGTGGAATTAGGAAATTTGT